>PNEQ01109124.1:0-13202 GCA_003012365.1 Medauroidea extradentata
AGGGTAATTTTAATAAATCCAGTTTTACTTACTTGTTTCATTTCCACATACCACATTGCATGAGCCTTATTTAAGAGTGATTTTGTTGGGATTCCCTTTATTTCATAAGATGGGAGGACTACACATTTAGTTTAAAGTCTTTCATGAGACTAATAATTCAGTGTCATTAACTGTTGATAAATATTTGCTGTCTACATAACTCACACCTACCTTGGTTAACATTGAAATTGCAATTTATGTAGGCACAGCCTAGTCAAATTTATGGTAAAGTCCTTGTACGACTGTCATGTGTATGCACAACACACAAGTAAGCCTACTGAATTATTTATAAATTATGTATGACGATTTCATTATGAATCGCTAAACGAAAGCCATTTCTCATATATAGGCCTACCTTATTACACGAGTTACAAAACTTATGTGGAATTCGGGAAGCAATTACGTAAATTACATCCAGTACGGCCGTGGTTGCAACAAACTGTGTAGGCCAACAGACAATTGGCAAACACCACACTGACGTATCTCACTTGCATTATATAAATGCCGATTTTCATAAATAACGCACTGAATTATGTCACTCTACCATACTGTCGTCTGAAACCCAGACATTAGCGAACATTTTTTATTTTCAGCACACTTCAAAACACAACTTCGGCATATGCTCGTAAAACTTCGTGGCAATTTTCTTCTCACAAATATGATCCTTCACTTCTTACATAATTTTGCATGTATGAGAAGTGTACACAATTTGAAATTACGAGAAACATAACCAAAACATTCTTTTGATGCAAGAAACTAATTTCAAAACAGCACAAACAAGGTTAAAAAATTAACATATGATATTTTCGTCGCCATACTTAACTGCAGTGTACGCCTTATCCAGAGCTTCAACCTCCCGATAAAATAGCCAGAAATTTATCCCTTAGTTAGGCCTACCTAGAGTTCGTAAGACGCAGTTTGTCGTCTACCTGGAAGATAAAATTTACCCAGATGTTACCTAGAGGTGGTAAGACCGGCCCTAACCTTTATTACTACACCAAAATTACCCCACTGACTGTGAGTGTTTATCTAAGTTTAATATTGTACCTATACAAAATAAAAAAAATAGTTTACTAGTTACAAATGTTTAACTACAACTGCTTAAGCAGACACATTCATATAATATCAGATCCTGTTGTAATTATGCCAAACATCCTTGTAACACGACAACATATGGAACTAATGGCATTATAAACATAGCAACAAACATATTCAATCAGTTGGCAAATGATTTAATAATGTGTAAAGTTCCTTCTAAATTCAGAAATAAATGTGTATAATTCTTAATTAATGAACGACTACCTTCAGCATGAGTTATAACATGCAAAACAATATGCATGTTAGTCAGTTTATATATTAGATACCATTCTGTTGTATTGTGTTTGTATTTTGTTTCTGATTCTGCGTATATTTTTATCCAAATGGTTATCTTACCTAATATCATAAATTACAATTAAGTGCAAATTACCAGCAATTATCCTACCTCTTATATGTATTGCCAAGTTAAAATTCTAGTTTTCTGTGTTTATATCAACACATTTCATTATGTGCATTATTTTTATTTTCACATAATGTGACAATTCAGTTTTAAAAAAATGTATAATTATTCCAAATCGGCCTTATATTTATTGTGTGTACAGCTTCTAATATGTGCCTTGGCTCCGGAAGTATTTTTAATAAATAAAAAAATGTGGGATAACTATCATATAGTTACATTGACTAATATTCAAGTGAGTCCGCCTTCTGAACGTGTCCACAATATTATATTATTTGGTTACTATTTGGTCTTGGTTTGATATTTCGTGTGTTGGCAATAAAATACACTATTCTGTCGAACTTAAATGAAGTATGTTACACTACAAGACTACTGATAAGGTTAAAGGCCGATTCACAATGAAGTTAACATGGAGATTTTTACGTTACCTTAACGTTACAGCTGAGTTGAGATACAGGTCACGCTGCAGTGTTTCACATTGAATTATCGGCGACGCAACGGTAACTTACAAATGTCGAAGTTGAATCAACTTCAACATAACGTAAAGGTAAAGTTAAGAACAGCCAATCAGAAGTGGAGTTGTTCTTTTGTTGGCTATTGCCTACAAGATTTTATCGCGCCAAAACTAATGTTTTACAGACGTTTCTCGTAACCTCAAACTGTGTGCTGCTCGCTCGTAGTGTGGCTATAGTTGTCTAGTGAGTCGTTAACATATAAATATAAATAATTTTGTGCTAATGTGTTGCTAAAACATTCGTTCAAGGACTCTACAATAAATTTAACTAAATGGTTTGCAAGTTCGCTGTTCAGTGAGGTAGGTGGTGTGATATGTGTAGATAGTAAACATATTGTTAAAATATCACACGTGTCTCACGAAAGACGTTAAACTAACAGTTTAGCCCTCCCATTTCATGAAATAAATAGAATCCCAACAGAATCACTCTTAAATAAAGCATATGCTATGTGTAATGTGAGAATAAAAAAAACGAGTTGGTAAGAAAGGTGTAATGTTTCAACTAGGAGGGTAATTTATTACACATTTTCAACACGTAACTGAAACAGATACTTGCGAATCATTTTCGTTATTAATTTACATTACCACTTATATATGTAAATATTTGGCGACTCAAATAACGTCGTTAAATTTAAATATTGTAATGATCGTCAGTAGTCTTGCATCATTTGTAACATAGCCTTAGTTGTACTTCAACTGCCGATTAGGAGACTGCTCATCTGCCATTGGCTAATTCCTTAACTTCAATGTGAAACATCGGTCAAATACGCGGTAAATTTTTCTGTTAAGTTAACGCAAAGGTAACGTAAGGAGACCCATGTTAACTTCATTGTGATTCGGCCTTAATTCTACTACAGGTTAGAAAGATCAATGTTATAAGTTTGGCACAGGGAAAATTTCTGCCACTTAAGCGCTGGTATCGCTAATGCACCAAACTGACCAATCACAGAGCTTTTCTGAATTTTAAGATTTATTAAGTTGTAAAACACCAAATTAGTTTCTTTTCACTTTAAAATTAAATTAAATGACAAATGTAATTTCCAAGTTTATTTAAATTTAATTTTACTACGGTTTCGTATTTATTTGGTCACTTAGCGATCGAAACGAAACTAGTGGCAGAAATTTTCCCTGTGCCAAGCTCTCCCATAAGAAAACGTATTTTCTTTCTAATCTGTAGTAGAATTAACCTTACTACTGACGATCATTGCAATATTTACATTTTATGATGTTGTTTGAGCCTTGAAATATTTACATTACAAGTAGTAATGTAAATAAATAACGAAAATGATTCGCAAGTACCTGTTTCAGTTATGTGTTGAAAATGTGTAATATTTAACCCTCCTAGTTGTAATGTTACACCTTTCTTACCGACTCGTTTATTTTAATCTCACATTGCGCATGCTTTATTTAAGGGTAATTCTGTTGGGACTGTATTTATTTCATGAAATGGTGGGGGGGGGGGGCGGGTTGAGGGTTAAACTTTTAGTTTAACGTCTTTCGTGAGATTGGTGAAACACTTGTCTAGACATATACCTACCTCAGTTAACAGCGAATTTGCAAACCAGTTAGTTACATTTATTGTAGATTCCTTGAACGAATGCTTTAGAAACACATTAGCTCTGAACTATTTATAAATATATGATAACGATTTACGACACACTAAATAACTATAGCTGCACATATACTATGCAATGCACCGACAATTTCCATGTCACACGACTTACAAATCTTACATGGTATTGAAAATATTATTTACATAAAATTACAATAACGAACATTTTGCTTTCACCACACTTCAGAACACAACTGTGACAAATATACTTCTTTTCATACACTCTCGTAACGCACAAGCAAGCAGCACACAATTTGAGGTTATGAGAATCATGTAAAAACATTTGTTTTGGCACGATTAAATCTCGCAGGTAATAGCCAACAAAAGAACAACTACTCTTCCCACATAACACATCTGGTTACAGAAATGTTGACACAACGTTGCATTGTTGAAGTTGGCAACGTAACTATCAACAACATTGTCATAATGTTTCCATTGTAACCATAATCACAGCCTTCATTATGCATTTTGTTATAACGTTGATAGTATTCATCTATGGAAATGTACTGTTTTAAAACACACATTTGTTTTTATTATTAATATTTATTGGTTGCTCAAAGTATTAAAATATAACGTTGCAACAACATTTCATAATCAACGTTTCACAGAGAGGACATTTGGACGTTGCAGCAACGTTGCGGCAACATTGTATCAACGTAACTGTATATAGGTAAAGAAAATTTTAGTGTGTGGTAAATGACATAAGGAATAAGGTAGGCCTACGAACAAATTTTTTTGAAGTGCCTAGTGCAATAACATAACCACTAACACTCAAACTCTTCCTCCTTCTCTCTCCTACACTATCATAATTGAACACACACACCTAACAGACATCAATCAGTGTCAAATTTCACAACTCAATTGTATGTCTGAGAAAACCAGGTACCTCACTGCAAACACTTCTTTTGTTTTTCTAAGCAGATAGTTTATGTGAAATCCAAGATTAAGAAGCAGTGATACATGCAAGGTCATTGACAATTATCTTAGTATGTTACTTATCGTAAACTTGAACTAAAAAGTTATTTGTTTATTTTTTACTGGCAGTGATTTAAGTTGTGTAAGACAATTTAAAGGTGAGGAGGAAAACAATTTTTGGTTTAGCATAATAATGAAGGAATTGGGATGGAAACTGTTGAGGGGCAGGATCAGAATGAAAAGACTGGTTGGGCTGTATAAGGCGATGAACAGAGAGGGGGGATGGGACAGTTTGGCCTACAAGCTAAGTAAGTCAGTACTGGGTGTACATGGAACACTGAATAATTAAATAAATATAAGAACTTTTAGGGATAAGGAAACAATAATGAAATGATTCAGAGGGCGTGGAGGAGAACGCAGAAGGGTACACCATCAATACTGGTCAGAATAGTGAGGAGTGGAATGCACTGCGGCAGTAGTTGGTGACTGTGAGGTAAGTTGAATGAGTTTGAAAGGGATTGGAGGATTGGTGCTGTGCGGATGGGGAGGAGCCTGCCCACCACTGGGCGTTAGTCCAATTTGTGAGTGTAAAAAACCTATTATTATATTAACTATTTCTGGTTAATTAGTGCAACAGTTTATTTTATTGTACAAATTTTGTGTTCCTTCTGAAACTTATTGTTGAAGGCAATGAATATTTTTTGTGGCATTATGCGTATTGGTAGATAGACACCAAATGTAAATGTATTTACCAACGAGATTTGTTATTCCAAAATTATGTGTAGTAATTTTTTTCCCTGAAATTTTTCACCATTTTCTTATCAAAGGATGGCAAAAATACTCCAATATTGGTATCTTGTGTTCGTGTAAATTGCATCAAGCTAACTAGTCTCTGCACGATAAGACTGCAGCAAACTTGCGAGGAAAACATGATTCAAGGTTGCTGCAAACTTACAGCAAGCTTGCCTCGTACAAGACAGGATACAACAGTAAAAATAGGCTTGACTCAAGCTTGAATCAAACTTACCAAATAGGGTTTGTAATGGCAAGCATAAATCAAGTTAATTGCAGGCTTGCCGCAAGCTTACATGCTATCTGGTATTTTACTTTTTATATGGTTTAAATGTCCATTCCATTGCAATGTACTCCCTATTATCAATCCGAGATATTTGAAATTTGCAATGCCTTCAACTAATTCATCTTGGATGTAAACTGTGTTTTTTTGATTCAGGAATATAAGACTTTTTGTGAAAAAAAAAAAAAACATGTATTTAGCTTTAGCTACATTTAAAGTTAGCTTGTTTTTGTTGAACCAATTGGTTAAAGTATCTATGTCATGTTGCATTCTTTCATAATTTCTACTACTTATTACTAAACAATTTACATTTTTAACAGAGCAGCATAATAACACATAATAATCTTGGTGAATTTGTCGAAAACTTGACTACAATTGGCAGCCCTGTACCACAACTTAAATTCGTGATGCATTGTAAAAGAGTTATCATGGTGGACTTAGGAAACAGGGCACTTTCCCACCAATGGATGGTGCACATGATTTATCGCCGCACACACTAGCACAACCCGGCATCACAGGGGTGGCGTCTGGACACCACTGCCTCTTTGGTCCACGTGGCCAGGTGTGTTCTGATATGTGGAGGCGGTGCTACAAGGGATTGATTCTAAATACAAAGAATAGAAACCACGCTTAGTACCTAATCTGTCCAAGAAGTGCTTGGAAATGCCTCCATTTTCTCCGATGAGAGTGTGTTTAGAAGCGAGAGTGTTTAGTCATTCAGTGAGTCTAGGGATAATGATGCAGGTTTTATTTATTTCTATGTCAGGTGAAAGTGTATACACTGCCGAATTTTTGGAGACGATAGATTCCCTTTTCGACTGCATGAACTCATCGTCACTGTCGATCTGCCTTAAAAGAAAACTCCAAACATTGGAAATTCCTGGACGAGTGTGTTGCTTTTTTCACAGGAATGAAATTTTTTAATACACGTAGTAAAAATCCACCTTGTATTCACAGTGGCTACAAAACATTGCTGCTCTGAAGCTCCTCTGGCGAGATTTACAACAGAACTACAATTTTTCTTTCTTACTTACTAGGCGTCTGACTCAAGACTGTATTGAAAATCTTTTTCTGTTAACAGGTTCAAAGGAGGAAACTGTACTACACCCGATGCGACCAAATTTTAGACAATATTAAGAAGTGTTACAACGAATCAGCTACTGAAACCTTCAGAAGACAGCAACTGTGAAGTGAATTTGGCTCGATTTTTTCTGCAAAAGATGTTCTTCCAAAAACATAACATAATTTTCACTGTGACCCCAAAACAATTAGTCGAAAACACTGATGAATCTGCTGATTTTGAAAAAGAAGCCGGTATTGTTACCATGAATTCTAAACACTATGATACAGGATGGGTAATTTCAAAACTCAAGTAGGCCTATAATAGCTGCAAGGAAAAGCTTTCAACTGTGAATACTGGGCTGGTTGATCTACATATTGTCTACATTTACACAAAACAATGTGTTAGAACTAATGTGTATTATCCAAACCAGGTAGCGGCCCATTTGTGCGAGGATGACTTTAAATATTGTGAAAAGTTGTTTAAAAAATACCTTCGTGAAAATAGGGAAGGTGTTAAATACAAACAAATGCAGAAAGTGTATCAGTAACCTACAGTGATATGTGATGACTGCAAGCATTTGTTTTATGACAAATATAAATATATTTAATTACAATAATTGTGTAATATAATGTAAACATAATTTTGAATCATAACTTTCAAATTAATTATTTTAATTGTTAAATCACTGTGAAAAATTGTAGGATTAAAATCAAAAGTGCCGAAAAAGTAAAGAAGCTGTAAAATATTGCGTATTTTCATAATGTTAAAACAACAATGTTCTAGCAAAATTTTACTCCTATAAGTGACTGTATACTTATTTACAGCGAGATCTTCCAAAAAATAATATAAATGAATATTTTTCTGTATGATTTTAGTAATATCTCGCATTGAAAGCACATTATACTGTCGTTGTAGAGCACATATTTTACGTACATCATGCACTTCTCCACATACTACCTTCTTTATTGCTTGGGTGTAGAATCAGTCACTCACCGCTAGAAGGTGCGCGCATCGCCATCGCCAGTTATTCCCACGAGTTTCGCATATTCTCTTTTATACAGTATTTGACTATAGTAAACTAAAATTAATAACATATTTAAATTGACTGCTCTGGGGGCGCACCGGGTGCACAACCAGTACGTCCCAAAAACTGGAAAGAAGCAATTGTCTCGTGATTGTCAGCAACACGTTTTTTTGTTTATGCTCCAAAAACTGGAACATGCCCCATTTACAGTGTAAAACATTTGTGACAACAAATTATTTAAAATACAAATTTATTCAACGACAGATACTCAAAAACGGCCAAAATTCAATCGTACGAAATTTTAGAGGTTACTATACTACAATTTTTCTTCTCGATCAGTCGGTTATTTAATGCGAAGACAACACGACCCTACTAACCTAACACCCAGCCAGAAGCCCTCCTGTTGAGCCGTATCCAAATGTGTGTTTTCAATCCTCAAGGGCTGCAGCAGTATTTTTTTCTATGGTTAATTTTGTAATTTGTTTTGTTCCAGTGTTTATTTTGTGTTTATGCTTAATTTATAACTTCTTTTGTTCACTCCACGAAGCTGCACTCTAGAACTTGTGATAACATAAAATGAACGCAGACACAATCTGTCATTTTTATTAATTTCATGATACATATTCAGTCATTTCTATTGTATGCAATGTTCTTTGTCCTTTTGTACACAATGTTCTCTGTTATGTAATTTGGAAATGTTTTCATCTTTGAAGAATACCCTCTACCACTTTCGGGGCACACAGAAGTCGTGTGGCGAGTTCTGTGACTCCATAGGAAGTATCGGCAGTCGACATCGTGGCGCGAATGGGATAGGATGTTCTTGTGTGACACTCCGGGTCCCATCACCGTTTCTTGTAACCATTCAAGTAGTGTACCAATAGTCTGAATTATTACGGAACATTTGTAGTTTTATTTGGACCCGGAGCCTATCCCACCCCTCTCGACTCCGCGCCAGAGGGGTATATCTCTTTAATTTAATGTTCACTCGTGTTCGAGTGATTTTTGTTTACCACATCCCCTACTAGCTGGGTAGCAATGGCCAGGCCGACTTTCTCTAAGGTATATTCCTCGTAATTGTACCCATTCATCAATAAACCAGCTTTCGGTCAAGTTTATGTAACAGTGTTTTCATATGGCGTGTGTGTGTCAACCTACCAGTTTCAGCTTAATGGTTTCATCAGCTTCAACACCCAGAACTTCGAGAACCTTCTGTGTCAGCCATCCAGAGCATCGGTAATCGGCGAGAAACCGGCACCTCGATCTATTAGCCATCGTCGCATGACCCGAACAGATTCGTCTCTCATGCAAGCCAAATTTTCCATGATTATTTCTTTTTCCTTCCCATCATTACGTTACTGCTCCATTCCTATATCATTCCTCTCGAACCGTCTTGTTACTTGTTGCTAAGATACATTTGCCTAGCCTAGGCCCATCGCAAGTCATTGTACACCCTTCATGCCTTCCCTGCCATATCACCTTACTATAGTTTTAATAACGAACACAGTTATTAAAATAAACATAGATTGATTGCATCACATAAGCTTCTTTGCATTATATAAGTTCCGAACAGTCATATAATTGCATAATTTCCCCCACAGAAAACATTTTCTTTTGTTCACATAATCATAGGTCGCCATCATATTTGCACTCAGTTGTCCCACCGTCTCTCGAGACGGTGCGGTAAAAACTGCTCCCGGTGCGCTCCCGTCAAGGGCAACTCGCAATTGGAATATGAAAATCCGATTGCTCTCAACAGGACTTCGGTAACTGGAAAACACCGTATCCATTGGGTGCACATCGGGAGCATTCGGGTGCAGTTATTGGAATTTGCGATAAGACGGTTCACGAAAGATTTTCTCGAGACAGCTACGTTGCATAATAGAGTAAGGCGAACATACTAATAACAAAGTTACATTTCCAAGTATGGAAAGGAGAGGCAATTTGGGAGAGACATTCAACCACCGACCATTACAAAGGTGATACATGATACAAGAACATCATTTTAATTTAATTTATATTTAGAACTTGCATTCTGTTGATTCCGTACATGTGAACCACAATACTCTATAGGAGCTTATGAAAACGTAGTAGGTACAATCGTACTCGGTAATGTTGGTCATGTGATTTGGACCTATTCAATCGTTAAGAGGAGTCCTCGACTGACGCATCGACAGCGTTGCGGGGTGTCACGTGTATTCTTTTTTAAGCAAAATCGCTTAACTTATTCATATTTTGTTTATCTACGAATAGAACACACACTTGAATCTATGCTTCTACATTTTCAAAAATTCGGCGTGTTTATTAGAAACATTGTTTTCGGGCCTCTCAAAATTGCTAAAAACTGTTTTTTTTTTATACTGCTGTAACTCCGAAAATATTACCTGAATTTGTAAAGTGCAAATCGAGAGGCATATGTTGGTCTTTACTTCATACTATTCAATGTTGTGGTCACTGCATAAAGTCCCATAGGAAAAATACTACAACAAAATCTTTGCACGCCAGTTTGGCGCATTGCAAATAGAGACGATATGCTTCTCGTCAAGCATAGGAAACTGGCTCTTCTCGCTATACTGTTCCCAAGCATCAAAGGTGGAAATCCGACACCGACGAAGACTCCTCTTAATGAGTGGTTATAAATCCGAAGAGCACATTACTGGGCAGCCATTAAAAAAAAGACAAAATCTGAATAAGCTGTAATTTCAACCACCAATCTGGCAGACCTGTGTTATGAAACCAGGTGCAAGTGGTCACGTGATGGCGCAAAGTGCCTGAAAATCTGCGACTAGCAAATGGCTCGACGCAAGTATATCTGCGCCCTTCGCGCATGCGCATTGGACAATTTTCGGTATGTGAACGTGAATTAACATAAAAGTTGGATGTCTTTATCTCTATCCAGTGTTCTATGAACTTTAATTATTTACGTTTTCGTGTACACATTTCACGATTTCAGCTTTTAATAGTTACGAAATACAGAAAAAGTACGAAACTGAAATGTTTTTTACTAAAGAAGCAAATAAATATTAGCAACGATTTATCCTTTCCCAGAATATATTTTGAGGGTATTTTTCCGTGGCACACGACGAGAAAATAGAGTTGCGTTTGTGACGAGGTTATTTGTACCGTTAAAAATTGCATGTCATTCTTATTGTACACATCAGGAATCACTTGATCGTAGGCAACAAACACCTGTTTGTATCTGGGTTTTGCTACTGCTCAACCCGATCACCACACTATCTATAGGTCGTTCACGATAAAGTGAACACAATATTAGCCATAAATCGTTTCATTTAATGGCGCTGATGTATCTACACTAGCATACAACGAGACGGATCTTTGGTGTAACTACACTGCACCAGCTGCACTGGTGTAGCTACACCAAGTTTTAATGAAACGAAGCTGACGAATATCATTTTATCCAAGAAAGTGTACATAATTGACACACCACCGCCACTGATATCACTGCTATCCTCATATCATTCGTGACAGTGGTTGTCAGGAGTTATTCCGTAACAACCACCATTAGCAGTTCGGTGTTTCTGGTCCTGTGTAGGGAATTCGGCACACGTTATGTGTTTGTGCTATTCTCTCATATTTTCGTGCTGTCTTGATTGTTGAGAATTTTTTAACTGTGGTTGTTTAGATTATTATCGTTATTGGCCGTGGGCATATTAAGCTGTTGGCCATTAAATTCTAAAAAAAAGTTTTCAGCTCCGATAGGACATAAACATCTGTTGCGATATGCTGGGAAGCAGGTTGATAAGACCGTATCAGTAATTATAGTATATTTGTATGTTCGAACACAGTGACCCTTCAGTGTTTAATGATTAAAATGCTCTTTACGGTATATTTAAACAGCATTATATCCCATAAAAACAAATCCGGATAGAGTAAAAATTTGTGTACAATTTGAAAACAAATTAAATAATGCATTTGAAGGTTTAGAATTTCCAATGCAATAAGATAAAATTACTTTATTAAAAAAAAACAACTGAAATTTCTATTAATGTTTATGCGTATGACGAAAATAGGTAAAATATGAAGAAAAATATAAGGTAGAAAAATAAGAAATGTTTAAAGAAAATCAAATACGAAACAGAATATATATTTGACCCATTAACTATTACAGAAAATAAAACTGATAAGCACATCCATCTTTTATATATTAAAAACTAAAAAAAAAAAACCATTATTATTGTTGGATAACAAATCATTCTCGACTTGTAGGATCTCAACTTTAAAAAAATACTAGAAAAAAATTTCTTTGTGATAGATGTGTACTAATTTTTTTCTGAAGATAAATTAAATAGTTATGAAATGTATTGTAATGAACATGAAGGTGTTAAAATAGAAATACCAAATAAAAAAAGTATATTAAAATTTAAAAATTATAATTTCTCTTTAAAGTACCTTCCACTACTTATTCTGATTAAGAATGTTTATTAAATATAAACGATACTTGCAAACAAAATCCTAAAATATCATGTACAAAACTGATTAAAAACATGAGCCAATAAGCGTTTGTTATTACATAAAATATGAAAATGGTGGTTACAAATCTCCGGTATATTATAAACAAAAAAATGAATCTCGTGTTTTTGTAAAAGTGTTGATAGAGGAATCTAAAAAATTTATGAAATTTGAGAAAGTAAAATACCAATAATTTCATTTACAAATGAAGAACAATGTAAATATTTGCTACAACACATTGCCATATTGGTTAAAAAAAAATATATATATATATAAAATACTATTATTAAGGGGGGCTAGTAAAAGATTCAGTAATGGATCACGATCATTTAACAAGAAAATTTAAGGGAGCGGCCCCAATTAATGTAATTTAAATTATCAAAACCTAAATTTTATTCCTGTTGGTATTCATAATTTATCAGGTATGTTACACATTTATTCCTAAAAGATTTTGGAAAACATGAAAATGAAAATAGAATTGATTTAATTCCAAACAATGAAGAAAAATATACTTCTTTCACAAAACATTAAAATTATGGATTAACATTAAGATAATTTGACTCGTTTAAATTAATGGCTTTTAGTATTGAAAACTTTCTGAAAATCTTACTAAAGAACAACTTCGAAAAACATCAAATAATTTTCAGAAGAGCAACTTGAATTAGTCACTAAAAAAGTGTTTATCCTTATGATTATACGGATTCTGAAGAAAAATTTAACGAAACAGAATTACCATCCTAAGACAAATTTTACTACATTGGAAATAAAACATAAAAATCTAGGCTAATATACAGAACTACATAATAAAACGGATGTATTAGTATTAGCCCACATATTTGAAAATTTTAGAGAATTTGTTTAAGAACATAAAAATTATCCCTTTCTTGTTATTTACAGCCACGTGATTAGCTCGGCATGCCGTGGTAAAACACACAAACATTAAATTAGAATTATTAACTGATTACGACAACATATTAATGATTGAAAAATGAATCCGA
>PNEQ01109124.1:13302-60079 GCA_003012365.1 Medauroidea extradentata
ATACTATTATATGATATAATCAATGTGCGAGATGACCCAAGCCTATCGTAATTTATATAAATAGCATTGCAATCTATGTAACTCTACATATCATTATCATTATTAAATCTAATTATATATATATATATATATATATATATATATATATATATATATATATATATATATATATATATATATATATATATATATATATATATATAGGAATGAAATTAAAATAATTTCGTTGAGTTTTTATGTTGAATGAAACAATCAGATTGGGCGAAATCTTATATCGATTTAAACACAGAAATGAGAACAAAAGCTACAAATTGTTTTGAAAAAGATTTCTATAAACTAATGAATTATTAATATTGGGAGGGGGGAGATGGGAAATATTAGAAACAGGGTTGATATTTGAATGTGAACAAATTCTAAACAAGTTGAAAAATAATCGCAAAATCGAATTTTAACGACAGAACTATTTTTAGTGGGTCTTTAGTTGCAAATCGTATGTTAAAAACCAAATTACTGTTTAATAAGCCAATTTATGTCGGAATGGCAATATTAGATTTATCAAAAACTTTCATGAACGATTTTCATTAAAATGTTAGAAAACCAAAATGTGGAGAAAATTATTTAATAATGTTTAACTGATACTCATTCTTTGATTGATTATATAAAGACAAATGACTTTACAAAGATATGACAGAATTGATTCAACATTTTGATACTTCAGATTATAAAAAAGATAACAGAAATAATATTTGCCAAATAAACAAAAAAGTTATTCGTAAAATGAAGGACTAAAATAATGTAGTAACAATGGAAGAATTTATTGGATTAAAATCTAAAATGTGTACTATATGTTAAAGGTGATGTCAGTTAAGAAAAGAGCAAAAGGTATTTAAAATGCTGTAGTAAAAAATTATAATAACATTCGATGATTATAAAAATTGTTTATTCAAAAGAGAAATATTGTAAGAAAATACGAATCCTACAAGATTTATTCTTGGAAATTGAGTAGATACTTTACCCTGGAGTCATTATCAAGTTAAACATATTTTTAAAAGGATTAAAATATAATAAAAGAAATTGTGCTAGCAATGTATAATATATAAATTTAAAAAAATATTAAGTTAAAATAAATTAAAAGATAACAAATTACATATTTAAAATTTTGCTGTTACTATAAGATATAATAAAAAAAAATTAAAAAACAAAATATAAAAAATTAATATTTCTATGTTACTATAAGTCATAACACAAAAAGAAATTAAAAGTCCTATGTAAATATAAAACATAATAATAATAAAATAATATAATTTCAATTTTACTAAAGACATCATGTATAAAAAATTAAAAATTCACGTTCATATTATTGTGTTACTATAAGACATAATATAAAAAAATTAAAAATTAAATTCCTATGTTACTATAAGGCATAGTACTAAAAAATTTTGACACATAAAATATTTCTAATTCTCGTGTTGCTATAAGGTATAGCATAAAAAATTAAATAAAAAATTAGTAAAATTTAAACATAAATATATTAAAAATATATAACAATTAAAATTAATTACAACATTTCTTCAGCGATTCTCTTACTTCTAGCATCATATTTAAGAGTTCCTTGAATAATTAGTAATACATTACATATTGTTTTAGCAACTATTGGTTTAGTGAAATCAACAGAGATTTTTTTTATTAGTTCTATCCTTAACAATTGAAGTTTTTCGATGTGAACGATCAATAACATACATTGCTCTTTCAGAGACAAATGTATTTGGGTTAAAGTACATTTCATTATTACAATAAAAAGTATCAAATCTAGTTTTTTAATTTCTAAAATCTTTGTAAGCAATGCACATTTTATTAAATATATAATTTTCTTTCTCGAAATTCCAACTCTCTTTTGGAAAGAATTCATTTCTCCCATTTTAATAGAAGTATTTTTAACTTTGCAGTGATAAAATAACGAGCCATGTTTATCTTGTTCTGGATCTCCTTTTCCATTAACTTGAAAACCAACAATTACATAATCAGGCATATCAAACTGTAGAAAATGAAATTGATCTTTTATATCAAACTGAAATGTATTCGAGCCTGTGGGAACAACTTTTTCCAAGACACTGACAATTATTAAAAGATATTGGAATTTTCGGATTTTTGTGTAGTTGAGATTTAATTCTATCTCCATAATTTGATTCATATTTGACGATTGGCCATAAAATTTCCATAATTTTACCAGCATCAGAAATACGGTTAGGGTCAGGAATTCCATCAGTTGTAAGTTTATGTTGTCTATAGATTCAAACACCATCACTAGAACCCCGAAAAAATGAAATTTTGTAACCACTTTTCATACACTCAATAATATTTCCATGTTTAGAAATTTATATTTTGGAAAATAGGAATAGTTAGAAATTCTCACAAAGACCAATAGTTGAATATTTAGCATAATCCTCATTTTTATCTCTCTTAGTTATCTTAAATACAAAATGTACATAAACTTCATTCGGATGTGAAAATGAATCACCAATTGGTATGTCAAATTCTATTATCTTATTGTAATTATTTAAATTATTTTTTGCTTGATCAGTTGGTGGAAATTTTTGACGCTCATAACTTTCAATTATTTTTTCACTCATTTATATAGAAAAAATCTATTAAAATTATTTAAAATTATACATTATAAAACAATATTGTTTATATTTATTTATGAATTATGACTGCTATCAAAACCTAACTATTTAATTTTATCTCCTTTCTTTCGCAAAACTTTTTCTGCTAAGTAATCTGTATCATATTTAGTTTTAAGAAGCTATTGTTCATAAAACATATCTTTACTTGTTTAATTTTGCAAATCTTTAATTCTATATGTTATTGAATTTGTGTACAATACTTCAGAAGTTTAAAATACTTCTGTAGACCAGTTGGATGTGTATCCTTTTTTAAATAATTTTTTAGGTTTATTTATACGAACTTTATTTAGAAAATCAAATATTGGTTTAGTGGTTTTTATAGGTATATTGAGTATAATAGAGGTTTCATTCTATTTATTTACTTCAACAGGATGCATTTTAATTTTTGTATGAATTGTGTTATTGTAATCACTTATTAATTTTGGTAGTATAACTATTCATTTATAGCTTCCTTGTATAGTGAAATTCTTCCACATTTTTTCTTTTAAAGTTCTGGTAAATCTCTCAACAACGCTAGCTTTCTTATCACTAAATTTTGAATAACATTTTATATTGTAATCACTCATTAATTTTTTAAATATTTTGATACAAAATTCTTTTACACTATCAGTTTGCAAAAGTTTAGAATTATGAGTGTTTTAGTAAACTTTGTAATGTTAAAGTTATATTTTCTGCAGTTTTATCTTTAATTGGAATTGCCCAGACAATTAAAAAAATCAATAACAGTCAACATACATTTTTATCCTATGTTAGTTTTTGGAATATCTTTGAGTGAACCTGAATCCATTTCGAATAAATCTACTTGCCAGAGATCATCTATTCCAAAAGATAAAACTGTTCGTCTAGGAAAATTTTTCGAGCTAGTTAATGAATTTCATTTGCAAACTGTTATTTAATATTCCCATTGATAAACATTTATTTTCCAGAACCATAGCACATCTACAAATACATTTTAATTATTCTGCACCACCTCACTATATATCCTCTTTAAATCCTTCACCAAATTTCTCAGCAAATGTTCATGCTATTCTAACCTGTACATCCAGCGACTGGGCGACCTGCCTCCAGCTGCGGTGCACCCATGGCGCCCTCTCTTCTCCACTGACCATCTCCGAGACATTGCCAATGATGAAGGACCTGCAGCCATCACTGCCGAAGGTCCAGGTGGCTAACATTGGCCCCGCCCACATTCGATGGTGGCACCCTCCCACTGAAGATTTCATCACCATTCTCAGAAGACCTCTTGCCATCATGAAAGGTACATCGCCGTCATCTCTACCATGTTTCATCTCCACTCATAGACAACAGTTAGCACCTTCAACATTGTGTGTGTCACTTTCCTGATGACACACTATATGATCATCATCATTCACATCCCACCACCCAGCATTTCTTACTACTTCACCACTCAAAAAGCATTTGCTCACAAGGACACATCGGTATGTGTAATGTATATACGACTGTACAATAAACAGCTTACAGCCGCCTGATTATTTGTATGGAGCAGAGAATCCCTCCTGGCTCCTATAGAATAGCTCTTTATTTTGTCCCTTCAAAGTGATTGCAACCAAATACTGTAGTGTAAAGTTTGCAACTTCAGCACTATGAAGTCCAATTAATGTTTAGTGTGAGTCAGAGTCCTGTATGGTGTCTTGTAGCATCACAGAGTAATTTTCTCAACTTCAGTCTATTTGTTTTGCACTTTACTGACTTAAATTAAACATACAGTATTTGAAACTAATGCGCTCATTATGTATGGTAATGTAAACGGTTTTGCAAATTTCATCACGGTTTTAAGCATACACTGATAGTGTAGCTTGACAAAAAAACTTCCAGGTACTGGGCACTTATAGCAGTAGTTTGGCACTGTCCCCAAAATCAGCACTGTTGTTTGGGTGGAAATTTGATATAGGTAAAAGAAATGACAGTAATTTCGGTCAGCGACATAATAAGTGCAATTACCTCTAGCTTTATGGCATCACTACTTTTCACAAATACAAAGTAAGAATGCAAGAAATACTTACACTGCAAATATTACAATGACAAATTTGAAGTTGTTGCAAATGATGAAGATTTGTATGCTTGTATTTCTTAAACATCGGCTTGAATTACAATATCTCAGCTTTTTTTAATCTTTTAATTTACAATGCACTTCTATTCAGCTAGCACAATACAGTCTATGAAAAACCACAGGCCATCCTTGACGAATTATTAGGATACAACCATTGGTCATCCAAACTTGGTTCAAGTTTAGGCCTCATCGTTTCCTTGTGCCTCCTGTTTGGATGTCCAACTGACCAGGAGGATGACTTAACTGAGCTTAAAATAAATTAAAATAAAATAACTGCCAATTTACGTCTTTCGGGGCCCGCCTGAGGGCATCCTTTACTGACTGCCTGCATAAGAATGTTCCTTGTAGAATACACGTGGGCATCCCTCGTGGTTCAAAACAAATAACTACTAAGACGAATACAGAAAATATTTACAATTGTGAATTTATTAAGCTACAACACTGTATCGTAATGCATTTTTTCACATGCGCACAAAAGTTGTTTTCACAATTAGATAGGGCCTAAAGACTACTTGTATCAAGTCTGGTATTAATACATTTTCATTCCATTAATAACATTGTACTTGAGACATACCGGTACCCTATAAATGCTATACGTAACCACACTCACATCATCTGTCTCAAAACCACATAAAATCGGAATAAAATATTTTTATGACTTTTATTTACCACATCTATTTATAATTACGCCTGCGCTATGAAACAAGACTGCTTAAATTCTGCTGACATGCATAAAGAACAAATGAACTGCTACATACATGTTGAATGTTGTATCATTTCTATCTTCTGAAAAAATATTTCCAAACTGTACTGTACTATTTTCCTTATTAAAGGCATTTAATTCTCTCGCGCCGCTTATTTATTTCACTTAGGTCTACTCAACGCCACAACTCAGAGTTATTTTTGTTTTCTTCTTACAACTAATCTGTCAAGGAGGTCATTATGCTGTCTTTATGCAGTCATTACTCTGTCATCATCACCACCTTTGGTGTACCAAATAAAGATGTTCTAAGTAATTCTACGCACAAACAGTTATGAAAATAGGTTGCCTATAGACATTCTGTTTGGACTGTCAGGGGCCATCATGAGGCAATCCATAGCAGAAAACTAACAAAGTATTTAATGGGTCAATAAAGGATAATAAAAGGACAACATTTGTAGATATCCATGGTGCAGTCCTCTTGTATTGACATAGGACCTCCTCTATTAATCCTTGTAGGACCAGGAAGATTTCCTTTTTAATTTCATCCCACCAATCCCTCAAGGGCATCTATAGGCTGTCTGCATGCAGTCAATACTTGTGTGGTCTCTGTTTTTCTTCGTGGGCCACAAAACGTTCATCTAAGGCGATCCATTTACTATCTGTGTACCGGTATGCGAGTTTCAAAAGATTACTGTATCCATTCAATAGTTACATAAGTAGTTACATAAAACAAAGAAATATCCTTGATTGTGGAGGGGGTCTTGACTAAATGCGGATTTAGAATTTTCTGGAATAATGGATTAAGCTTCCTACTACAGATTTATTTGAATAAATTCTCACAATAGAGCATTTTGTAAGTTCGTTAAGTAATAATTTATAAAACTATGTCACATACCATAAGCTATTCGTATTAGGTGTATATTACTGAAACAGTTTTTTTTTAAACTATAATTTCATCGTTTTAAATCTGTATTATGGCATGGCCTGGTAACACTGAAAACTTAACAAATTATACAGTAAACAGTGAAAGTAAAGTCACTCAGAGCCAGAAATTTTGTGAGCCAGATATGTGTGCCGTCTGAGACTTCCGCCATGCTTGAACTTGGCGTTGCATAGCTCGCAAGAGAATCTGGCAACATCACTGTGTGCTATCATGTGATCCTTAAGGCTGCTCTTTCGCCTGAAGCTAGCCCCGCACACGTGGCACGAATGTGGACTGTAATTTGTGTGTGTGAGTATGTGATCTCTGTAGTTACTCCTATATTTGTATGTGGCATTACACAGCCTACAGATATAATTATTTTTATCAGTGTGCTTCAGCTTGTGCAAGTAAAGATGCCGTGGTGATGAAAACCTAGCGTAACAGGTTTTGCAAGAAAATGGCTTTTCACTGGCATGTGCATGACTTGTTAAATGAAGATCGAATTCTTTCTTCAATTTAAATTTCATATCGCATAGTTTGCAAACAAAGTTTACCTGTTCCACATGAGAGGCGACATGCACCTGGAGTGACTGCTTGCTTTTGAACTTGCAATTACAGTTTAAACACTCGAATTTCTTGTTGCTGGAATGTTTCAGCATGTGCTGGTCGTAAGAACATTTCCTTGCAAATGCTACTTTACAAAGATTACAGCTATATTTCCCATTGCCACTGTGTTTAAACATGTGCCGTTGTAAAGAATTCTTCCTTGAAAATGCACAATTACAGACAGGACAGAAAATATTTTTTCCCCCACTGTGTGTGTCAAGATGCCTTTTCAACTCATATTTGAACAGAAAAGTCATTCCACAATTTTCACAACGAAAAGACTTTTGCCTGGCATGCCTTCGCTCGTGCTGTTTGAGGGCATTTTTTCTCCAGAACCTAGAGTCACACTCCTCACATGAGAAAGGTTTCAAACCCGAATGTTTAACTACATGGTTTTGCAAACACTGCCTATTTGTAAATGTCAAATCGCAAAGAGCACAGACAAACAATTTTTTTCTTTTTCCTTTGTCAGTGGCAGAAAACTGGAGCGAATAGTCTTCATCACCAACAGGAGGCACCAAAGTTTTTCCTCCTTCTTCTAGATTGCCTGAAAATAAATACGAACGACATAACCAGTGCAAGAAATGTAAGCATGAAGACAAAAAAATTAATAAAGTCCCAAAACACCTACTTCTCTGCAAAGCTTAATATGTATTTCAGTACAAGATCAAGGATCAAGCTTAACAGAAAAATTGTCTCGCATACACACGGTCGCACTTCTCTGCCCAACAAAAGTTAACAAAGTTCTCACGATGGCAATAGTATATTTAAGGATGCCCTGTAATGACATTTGTGTCTATAACAAGCCCAGAAGGTCATGTGGATGTCATTACTGGATGAACCTACTATTCTTCATACAACAACTTCACAAGAGGTCTCAAAAACCTTATAAAATAATTCTTAGTTTGTTTCGTGTCTTAGATGTTTCTTTAATGAAAGCACATGGAAAGACGTGTTCTTGTCATTTAAGGATCTTCCAGGGATGTTCAGTTTTCCTACTTTAAATGTGTAGACAGTTAGCTACTGACATTCTCTAAGTTATTCTCAGATTTTTATTTGACTCTTTTAAATGCACAATGATGCTCAACGCATGTTTGTCTTGTATGGAGATACAAGAGGCTTTTTCTTCGCATCCTGTACATGTACACATGTTACCACCAAATGTCACATTTTCAAGAGATCCTTATAACTTTCTATTTTGCTTCTTAAAGTATTCCTATAAATTTGTCCCAGTTTGCTAAGAGAGATATCAAAATGTCTTAAAGCTGTTTTGAAATGTAAGCATGAAATGTTACCACTGTTGGTACAACTCATACAAACGAACAAGCGTTTGGTTACCGACAGCCCATTTAGCCTGTGAGACATTTTTTGGAAGATTTCTTATTCTCCTTTACTTAGTCGTACTAAATAGTTACTTTAAGGCGTGGTGAATAACACAAGTGAGACTTCCAGAATATTTACTGTAAACAGAGTATGTGTGCATTGCACCAGTACGAGTACTTGGCACCAACCAAAATATATTTGTGATAAGGTTGATTGATGAAAAGTTAGTGACCATTGTCTTAGCATATGGTTTGTAATTTATTACATAAAATAACCTGCAGTGACCCGTTTTCCTTTTTTTACAAACTAATACTATTGTTATGATCTTTGAAAGAACTGTGCAATGGGAGTGCATGACTGGATTTATTTACTTGGACATACTCCATTGCTAAATAAATGACTGTATTGGTTGTGCGAAGTTAAATATGCTTGTACACAATATACCAATTTATGGTTAGTTACTTATTGTACTTCATTGGAATACTCTGCTTACTACCATCCCATGCATACAAAATTTTCATATTAAATTGATAATGAAAGAAACATACCTATAAAAGATACTCGAAAGTTTTCGGATTATACATTTCAATGTCCAAGTATTGACTGATTGATAAAACGCATAATGAGAATTTTTATGTTTGATGGACACCACTGAGTAGACTTAGAGCAGCAGCTCAACCACATTCTTAGGACATTCTTCTTAGATATCCTTAGCGCTCAAGACAGAAGCACAATGGGTTAAAACATTAATACAAAAATTGTAAGGCCAAAAGTGCTACCTAAAAATTCGTTTAAATGTACAGTACTTTCACCCTCGTAAAATGTTTGGAACTACCTATAAACATGACGTTTGTCCCTGCTACATCCCTATCACCTCTCACGGATGAAGAAATCAGTCGTCCTAGTTGTCTCCCTAGCAAGTCTCACACATGTTTAAAACAGTGTTGTTTGCCAGGATATCCCTTGTACCTCTCACGAATGAAAAGAACAGTCGTTGCCACATCCCTAACGCCTCATTCAGATGTAGAAAACAGTTGTTCTTGAGAAATCCATATCACAACTTACGAATATAGAAAACATACATCACTGCAACTTCCAGTAGATACCACATATAGCGAGAACATACGTCCCTGCTACATTTTTGCGGCTCTCACAGTAGTTTCTTGGACGTTTAATACATCTCATGGATGTAAAGAACAGTCGTCCATGCTAAGTCCTTTATACCTCTCATGGACGACAGGAGCATTCGTCCAAGCTATGTCTTCACGGGGATGTCAAGAACAGTTTTCCCTCAGTGTCCCCAGTAACCTCAGATATATACAGCGCAAACGTCCCAGGTATGTTCCAAGCACCTCTCACAGATGTCGAAGACAGTTGTTAACAGGACGTCCACACCACCGCTCATAGATATAGAAGACAGCAATCCCTGCAATGTCCCAAGGACCTCTCGCAGCTGACTGGAACAGATGTTCCTACTACGTTCCCCGCGCATCTCACAGACCTAGAGAACAGTGTGGTCTCCAAGTACAGCAACGGAAGATATCCACATATGCAGGAGCTACAAATGCGTCTTAGCTTCCTATCAACGAGAAATTTTGCCAATGTAATTAAAACCGAGAGAGGGCGAGCGAACAAAACCGAAGGAAACGAAACTGGAAATCACTATAGAATTCTCTGTAGGTTTCCGTACAATCTGTCACAATGAAGCACGGAAAATACTTTATAGAAGTAAATTAACAACCACAACCACGCATGTAGCAATAAAGCCAATGTTCTTAACTATAACTTCCATTTCTCAGAAAATATCCTCCCTCAGACCTACGACATGTCACACATTTCAAGCCAATAGGAACCGACCAGGGGCATGTTTAATAAAACTACAAGTCTACAAGTTACAAGAGAATTCACTTGTCACTTGTAAAAAAAAGGGTATTTTCTGTTTCATAAAGCTACAAGGCGAAACTTGTTGCTACAAGTGCAGTTGTACAAGTCACAAGTATTTCTTACAAGTCTAAAGGTGACAGTGTTTCTCAAAAATACTTGTACGAACAAACACTTGTGAATGTGGCAATATTTTATACAAGTCTTGCGACCTTGGTAAAAATATTTACAAGTTTGAATAGATGAATGATGGAGTTTATACTTAATGCCGAGAAAGTTGTATTTATATTATAATATGTTTTCAATTGTTTTTAAAACCATTAAAGTTATGAAACTTACTCTATTTACAGAAATTGATATGGAAGATAACACTTAATTACAGGTTAAGAAAGAACAACAGCTACTCAAATAAATATTTACTGCATTTTCGTGTCTTGTACAAATATGTTTATGTTTTGAATGCCTTGTGCAGTAATAAGAATATTAAATCAACACGTCATATTGTGTATAAACGATATTTGAAAAAAAAAATTAGTTAATTTTCTTCCGTTCCTAACCTACATGTTGTAATATATCCAAGCATCCTCTAAAGTGACTGATTTAACAGCTTAGCTTTTTATCACTAGCACAATAATGATAGCAACACGGAGCAATCACTTATAGTCACATATCGCGAGTCACTGCTTTATAAGCACAATGAAGGTTTTATTAGATCTTGAGAAATGTTTAGAGGCATATGTTGGATATGGGAATTTAGAACATTATAAACGGTGCTGAATTATCGGGTAGGGATGACTGTAATAGAAATAATATTACACAAGTTACAGACTTTACCTGCGAACATTTCGGAAAATTAACTATCATTTTGTTACTAAATTATGAAAATACTCTCAAGTATTTATCTTAACAAAGCCAAGCTGGAACAAATAAATATCACAAACATAGAACACAAAATATAGTAAATTAAGACAGAAAAATTACAAACGACTTGTAACAAGAAATTTATTTTTACAAGTCGAAAGTTTTTCTTTCAGAAACACTTGCATATGAAACTTGTAAATATTATACTTGTAACTTGTAATACGTAGCTTGTTGACTTGTAAGTTTATGAAACAGGCCCCAGAAGTTCTCTCAAGCAGCCTTGTTCTTTGTATACACATAATAGTCCTGAGCTCATGTTAGTTATATTAGCATCGAGCAGCGGGTTTCCCCCAGTGCGGCGTGGGTTTACTGTTGCTTCCCCACATCATAACTTCACGAAGCTGCCAGAGCATATTTGCCGCTCCTGCAGTCTAGGTCCCTAGCGCTCAGACGTACCGCAGGCCGTTGTCCTCCTATCCCTTCACGAAGGGACCGGGTGATAAAATGGCCATAATTCTACATTTACTACGAAAAGCGTATAGCCTAATCGGCTGGGACACACCAAGTCCTCCCCTTAGAACACCCCCAATTATCCGGGAGGTCTCACCAAGCCAGCTGGCAGGTCGGGGATCACCTTGTGCTGCGAGGAGGGGCAACTGCATGTGACCGAAGTTCAAACATCACGAGTTCTGGATCATGCAACTTTTACAAAAGTGACCTCAGATATCTTAATTATTTTAAACTTATCTCGGGTCACAGTATTATTCTTTCAGCCGGGCATTAGTCTGTTCAGAGGGTTCATTGCGACTTATTGTAGAGTGACTAAATCTACACGGAAGATCGCTGTACGAACAGATGGTATATTACAGCTACATGCACATTACTGTATTAAATAAATATCGTATGAGAGTGCCCGAGGTTAAGGGTATCGCACACCGAATACAGACTTATGACTGGGCGCCCTTGGCGTCTGTTTGCCCTGGAGGATAACATGAAATGAGGCCAGGCGCCGAAATGGTAAGGGCGAGGGAAACGGGAGATCCCCGAGAAAACCAGCCAACCAGTGGCATTGTCCGGCCCCATTCCCACTCGGGAAAATCCAGAGACCGACTTCACCGAGAATCCAATTTGGCTCGCGTTGATGGGAGGCAAGTTCTCAGCCATTATATGAGGTGCTAGGGACGTCATTGTGACGACACTTCTCGACATCCATGGGAAGATGGGAAGTACTAGGGCTGTCTCAGAAACGACAGTTCTTGTCGTTCCAGGAGCTTCTGTTAACTGCAGTTCCTATGCCTGTCTTTGGGGTAAAGGGGCTAAGGATATCTTGAGAATAAACTTGTGCATGCGGAGATAATGTTCAATCGATTATAATTATCTAATACTCTCCCAGGAATATCCGATTTAATTAAATTTAATGTAGCTCCTAAACTGTTATAATGGACTTTCAAGAAAATTATACAATATTTTGATTTGTACATTTGTCTGGTATGTCGAAGAGCAACGAACAGTTGTTGGAATCTGAAGGCAATGTGTTCGCCCAGTTGTGCCATTCTTAGATTTTAACCTTATCTTACCTCTTTTGTGGTGGTAATGCTACGAGTTGGCAAAGTCAATAAAAACTGTAAGGGGTTCATTACTGAATGTTACCATCTACTCATTTTTACACTATTAACATATTTAATTAATTTTAGAGTTGTTCTGTACACGATATCCAGAATATTATAATGAGCAATGTATATAATAATAACCATAGATTTATACTGTTCTTTGTGTAGGCGATTTGTTAGTAAAATGCGCTAACATTTTTGGCAATATTTGCATTACTGTGAAATATGAAATCTGCAGCAGCGCTACAATATATTTAGAATACCCTTAGGTGTAAAAAAACACTCTTCTGTAAGATAAACGTGAGTAATTTAAGTAGATTTTATACGGGAAATATTTTGGGTAATGCACTGCTTGTGAACATCTATTTGGAATGCCAAACATACACATTCCTTGATCATCTACAGAATGTCAAGAACAGTTGGGTTGTTTTTACGGCCTCCTACAGTCATCCCGGAGAGTTTCGTAGTATATTTAACACATGTAGAGAGTCATCATCATTATTAGGACCTTCGTAGGACGATACACGAAGACAGGAAAACAACACTGTATCAAATGCCAAACGTAGTTTTTTGTACCAAGTGAAT
Source organism: Medauroidea extradentata (assembly GCA_003012365.1). Taxonomy (NCBI): domain Eukaryota; kingdom Metazoa; phylum Arthropoda; class Insecta; order Phasmatodea; family Phasmatidae; genus Medauroidea; species Medauroidea extradentata. The sequence goes on from PNEQ01109124.1 coordinate 26,549, forward strand.
TAAGATGAAAGAAGCTCCGAAGAAAAATTACACATCATACATACACACATACACATAGCTCTATATATATATATATATATATATATATATATATATATATATATATATATATATATATATATACACACACACAAAAGGTGTAAACGAAGGGGCACAACAACTCGAATTCCTTAGGGTGGGGAAACATAATAATTGCTGTTCTAATTTTCATCGTTACTGAGGTACAATGGTCCCCATGTTGGATAATAAAGATTTACTTCCATATGATGACTATAAAGTAAATATTATGTTACTAAAATAAACAATATGTAAAATTACTGTATGTAGACAGTAGATTGTTTAATGATTGCCCTTCTTCAACGATTCAGAATAGAGGGTGACAGGGCAATATACACTTGCCTCCCCTTGTTATTGCGCCCCTGGGTAAGTGTTTACAACTATGTACACAGAAGTGTACAGAGCTTAGGGACGAGTAATTTGATACAGGAAACTTATGTTCCGTATGGTCGGGAAATTACATACTTTCTGTCCTGATTTTTGTAACCTCTCTGTGGAATTGTTACAAATGAAACATGAGATTAAAAAAAGCAGTTACTGTAAAGTTTCCTGCAATATTACATCTCTGGACAAACTAGCGCACGCTGACCAGCAGATCGATTAAAGCTGGGCCCATGACAGCACGCTGCATGAATGCGTAAACATTTGCAGAGCGATTTAGGGCATTTCCCAACCCTATAGACGACTAGCGTCCAGTATTAAACTGATCATCTCGAGCCCTGTACACCACTCTGTGTAATGATAAATACTTACTGTTTACATCTTGCAGATTTATAATATTCAAACGGCAGCCATTTTCTAAATCTTCAGGAGATACAATCGCCATCACAGAGATGGTTGTTTTATGTATCTTCATAAAGTACTACAGACATCCATTCTATGTATTACAGACATTCTAGAGACGGCCGTTTTCTACGTTCGTGTGAGGTACTAGAGGCATCCTAAATACGAAGGTGTGAGGTACTAAAGACATCCTGGAGATGCATTTTTTAGGGCATGCGAGGTATTACAGACGTCCTAAGGATGACAGTTTTCTACGTCCATATGAGAAGCTAGATATATTTTAGAGATGAATGCCTTATAGGACCGAGGAGCGGAGTGTGCTGCCCTTTCTGCAATATAGGCATAATTTAATTTGTCTCTGTTTGAACTAGATCTTTGTCTTTTTGTTGTCTGCTCAGACCACTTGTTGTCTGTCATAGAAAGTAACAATAAGTGATAATGTAAAACTAAGGCAAGCAGCAAATGCTGTTGAACAATTCCAGTATAACTGTACATTTTACAATTTTACACTTACCTACATCAGTTGTGAATAGATTAATTACTTCATCTATAAGGTCTTCCAGATCACTGCAATTAAAAAACAAATATATTGTACCATTTGCTCCGCTAAATATAACTAATATACTGACTTTAATAATTTGTTGCTTTAAAGCTTGAACTTATTAGAACAGTTAATCAAAATTTATATCAAAATGCTTCCATTAAAACTATACAAAAATAACTAATTCAGTACATATTTTTACATCTAAACAGCACAGCAACTGTTACTTTGTACTTTTACATTACACAGCATTCAGTTATTTTAAGTGACCGACAACAGAATTCTTAACTAGTGTACACTTTAGTGGCAGCTCAATAGGGGCCATGTTAACTGCCAGGCAGAAAAAGTTATAAAATTTTAAACAATTTCAGCTTCCTTTAATATACAAAAATAAATTATATTGAGAAATGCATTTGTTTTCTTTGCCAAGTGAAATCTTGATGCGAGCGGTGTCCTGACAGCGATCGATCGTGTACTGGTGTTCATGCTTAACACTTTGCGTTCCGTCGAGTGAATAATAATAAGATTTCGTCAGTGTTTAAAATCGAAGTCTTGAGCACTGGTGAGATTGATACGAGGTGAAGGTGGCGTAACTTTGGAACACAAGAACGAGGAAAACGGGAATTCCCCAAGAAAACACAAATTAAAATGGTCAGAAAACGATATGAATTTTTTCAAATGTATTTTTTAAACACAGTAGTAAATTTATACAAGTCCTGTTTACAAGTATGTTCAGAATTTTTAAAAATTACAGTTGAATAATAAAAAATTAAATACATTTTGTTCCAAGAAAATGGCAAAAGAATAAAGTTTTTCCTTAATAAAAAAAGTTCGAAAGTGAGAGAGCCCCGAACCTACATTGAAAGTAATTATATCAGGAATTCGCAAAAGGAACCAAGCTCAAGTGAGTAGATTGCTGGGAAACAACAAAATCTGGATCTGGGAATGAAACAGGTCATCAATAATGGATAACTTGAAAGTATAGTGTGTGTGGAATAATATTAAACATAACTGACATAAACACTAATTTATATTTTATTTTTTTAGAAATTAATAATGTTACTGGAATTGATACCTTTTAAAAAATAAGTAGCGTTTTTTCTAACAATGGCACATAAAATATAATGCCTTGAGTGCATATTAGTGCAATGTTGGTATATTCTAGTGAAATATAGTAATATGATACATAGAAACATATTTTGCAACCACAACACCACCCAGTACCTTTTACCCATAAAGCAGTGTTATGTATTACACTATCAGAGAAAGCATAATGTATTTGATGTAGATTATTGGAACCTTAGTATGTGCTAGTGAAAAAACTACTAAGTCACAGTGAAAATTATTATTCAACTATAATTCATGGACTAGTCCGTTTAAAGTATTTCTTGTATAGGACTGGGTTTATTTTGCTGCTGACAGCCAAGAGAGTACTTCGGAGAGTCGAAATCTCGTATAACCTAAATTTGCTCAAAAAGTGAACTTGGTCCCTTTTGCAAATTCCCGATTCAATTAGTATTTGTGTAATTATGCATATTGAGTAGTTTTTCACAGAACTTCCGATGTAGAGAGGTTATGTAACAAAATAAACATTATTGACATATAACAAGGTGGATCGTTAAAGACAATGCATTATTGTATAGTTAGTGTTCCGCTGTGCCACAGAATAAGGAAGGTATAATATTATATATATTATATATAATATAGTATTATATATATAACTCCTTATTTATTCTGTGGCTGTGCTATTAGACGTTAAAAATAACAAGCAAAGTTTTATTCATAATTAAAAACACATGCAGTATTGACGCTGTGCTTCACTGTTTTATTTTGTTTGTTTAAAAGAGCAATGTTACCGCAACCCGTGCTGGGAAAACGTAACGAACGTCCGTATAGAGGCGTTCTGGAATTTAATCTTACCATGTTAACAGCAAATAAGATTATTCCGAACGGAACTGTTCGCAACATCTCAACATATCAAGAGAATCAGTGCTCCACGGATGTGTGAGTGAAAACCCTAGACTCTCCTTTTTGAGGGGGTTCATTCTCCATCTATGTGGCACATGTAAATAAATGTTTAATGCTGGTCTAACATATGATTCAACATACTCATAAATAAAAAAACATATTTTTTTGCTTACATTTGACTGTTTTCCGAATCTGATTGTATACCATTGGTGATTTCATTTCCAGCTGATTTCGTATTTGGATAATCTTCTCTCTTCAAGGGTTCCAAGTGGTTCTCTTCAAAGTCATCTTCTTTAGTGAGTAAGAATTGCTGCAGTGCTTGTCGAATATCGACAACAGTGTTCTCCTTGTTTACAATTTCGCCTCCGCTGTGTGAACACAAAAAACTCAATATGATTTAAATATTGTAAATTGAAATCTGAGTTGTTTTTGTGCATCAATTATCCCTAACATTCAATCTACATGCTTTACATGGCGTATAATTTTTGAAATGAATTCAACTGTCTAATACATACTTAATAAAATGACACATACTGCTGAAATATGCATTTAAAACTACAATAATGGAACTTTATACAGCGGAAAAAATAAAAAAGACACTAGCTAAAAATTAGCAATTTTAACATTTTTACCCGCACTCTTAAGGCGCCCGCCTGCCTGCCTTGTAGCCAGCGTTGTAGTGTGCTAGCAGAACGCTTTATCTAAGAAACTACTATACGGGTTGCTAATGTGTACGAAAAGAACCAACACTTCAAACAACCTTGGAATAGTAGTTTTAAAACATCACGTAGATTAGATAGACTATTTCAAAGCACCTCAAAATGGCTGAAAATGACTTTTTCAGTCTATTATATCCAAACAACTACTGAAGGGATTCGTGTGAAACTACAATAGAGAGGTGCATTGGACTTTACTTAAAACTTTCCACCAATAAAAAGATGAGGTCACCACTGGGAGTGTCAGTCAGGCGAGTGATCTACGATACCACTGCAGTACCTTGCGGTAGAGGCGATACCGCACCAGATGAGCCGGTCAACATCGCCCTTGGCTCCGTGCCTCACTCACACATACACACGCCTTAAGCCTGCTCCAATTTTATCATCGTAAAGACACATAACCAGAAAGGCTCGAAATTCCTCCATACCCCATATATTTATATATCTGTGAATTATTCTGACATTATTATTTACACTAAATGAAAAATGACGACTTTTCTTTTTTCTTAAAATTGTTTTAGGGCCTTCTGCGTAAACATTTGCATGATCCTAGCTCAACTAACATAAGTTCAAGCGTGACCAGAGATCAAATATTAACTGACTTGCATAAGGTGGGTTGTAAACGACTTTTCGACTGGTCGTAAATTATGAAGTCACTATGCGGATGTATTTTATGTAAGTTTAACAAGACATATATTTTAGCTCTGGTTTAGTGTAATGAAAACGAAACAAGACAGTACATTGTTTATTTATTCATTTCGCCAAATGCGTACTTTTCTGGTTGAAAATTACAGTATGATACAGTATGTATACGAACATAGCGAATAATTATTATATTCAGGAGACAAGTTGAGCTGCAGGAAATGTCTGCGAGGATAAATTATTTCTTATTAGTGGCAGATTGTTATGAATTCGAACAAGTGTAAAATGACTGTCGTGCAGCATGTATGGAATATATTACGTGAAGCTATCATTCGTTGTGTGTGGTGTAGTATCTATATTTAGGAAAAGTTGTTAAATTCTGTCAGTGTGGTTTGTTGACTGTTGGGAATTTGACTCGTGTGTTACAGTTCTATTAAAGACACTCGTCCTTTGCCTTGCATCGGTAAAACAGCTATGGTTACGTTTGTTTCCTAAAGAAGTATGAAAAGTTATTTCTACACAAACGAGAGTCCTTCAGAGTGATTTTATCAGTGCACCTAAGAACAGTCAACTCCCGATTATCCGCGCTAATGGAGGGGGCTGATGCATCGGATAATCCAAAATAGCGGATAATCAACTTTTACCCTTTCTTAGATCTCAGTAGAAAGAAAAAAAAGGTCAATTTAATTCCTACAAATAAAGGCAGCAATTTAAAACAGTATACTCTAGATTATTCACGTTATTTATTAAAAGGTATGCGCTAATAATCTAAAATCAATATTAATAAAAATTCGCGCATATCCTGTTTGTCCAAGAAAAACTCGTTAATCCATGAATGCGCGACAATCTAGTTAACCCGTTCATGTGCGGCAGTAACTATTTCGCCTGCTGGAAGAGACTTAAATCATCTTCATGCCTTTCAAAATATGGTTGCGCGCATATGTTAGTGAACATTATGCGAGTAAACACAGCGTGATTTATAAGTATGTAACCATTTTTTTTTTTTTTTCAAAATTTTTTTTTAAACTAAGTAAATGTCCCCCATGTATAGTGTGAATCTCTGCCGAGTGATGGCAGCACTTTCGGGATCAAAAAGTTCTACATAAATATCTTCATAACCCTTGGACGGATTTTAAGTCAGAAAACGGCATTGTACATCGTAATACCATACTAATTTAGGTGATTATTGTCCATACCATATAAGAATTCCATTATTTGACAGATCATAAAAAAGTGGGGCAATGTAAACAAAACATTATGTATCCTTCCACCACCATGTGCTTTCCAGCTGACAATCAAAACATGTCAACAGTAAAGGTATATTATGATTGCAATAAAATTTAAAGTGTGTTGAGATTTTCTTGAGATTATTTTTTAGATCTCAGACAAATAATTTATTTTCAATACTAGAAGCACATCAGCTTATTAGGGTTAGATGGGCAATGATAATGGGATTATTTCAAATTACAGCAATGGATAGCCTACCCTAAAGATATTAAGTCAATACAATTATTTAAAATTTAATTTTTTTCTTGTATATTTTTCTAAATTTGATCAAAATTGTAACATTTAATGGCGTTACCAGAAATAAACAAACATGTATGGGCAACTTATGTTTTCTACCTGACATCTAAAAAGATTAGGCTAAATAATAGTAGCTTATTTGGTTACTGCAAACTGAAGTTGCAAGAGCTTATTACAGTGCAAGCAAGCATATTTAAACTTTAATAATAATTAAAATAGGCTAATTCATGCAAGAATTATTACAATTATTTTCCGTGTTGCCTTTAATTTGGTTCTGTACTATCAGATCATAAAGCCGTATAGGCCTAGTTTAAGTTTCCAGTTGTAGACTATTAAACAAACTTACCTTTTGTGGTAGGCCTACCTTTGAAATATCAGTGTTTTAGCCTATTATAGTCATGTGACTATTGTAGGCTATATAGCAAAAATTTGTGCTCTCACAACCTAAACGGAATTAATAAATCAATAAAAAGCGTAAGTAATAAACAAACATGAGTAGGCCTAATTGCCCAGATCAGGTTTAAATATTTTGTTGATTAATTAACACATGTCATCAAACCAGTACACTTTATTGACCGGGAAATATATAGACGTACGTCTTCTGGCCGTTTCTTTTGGTAATATGTAGGCCTAAATTTTTGCAGCTGACGGTAAGCACAAAATCTCACGTGGACTTTATATTAACCACTTACTTGCTTAAAAAAAAAAAAAAAAAAAAAAAAAAACACGGACATTTTCTTACAAAAAGAATTTATTGAGCCGGCGCCTTGAAAAAGCATGTTTACATTGAATGAAGACTACAACAAGAACCGTAGGTGTTTACCCATAAATTCTGTTAAAATAAAAGTTAGGTAATATTTTTAGAATTTTATGTAGCACTTTTTTCTGGACGGATTACGTACTTCTTATTTAGCGAATGTTTTTGTAGACATGCCAGCTGAAGTTCCTGTCTTCTGAATCACGTCTTAATATCCCGTTGTCGTTAGCGATTACAGGCCGCGTATTTGAATCCCTGAATTGCAATATATTACAATTACATACATGCACAAAATATGAAAATAACGCCGTACAAGAATCTCAAACGAACACGAACACACGAGAAGCTCAACATGAAACATTCGCAACGCAAATGGCCGCTCTTTGTTTTGGTTGCCAGACGTCATAATATCCCATTGGCGATTACAGGCTGGGTTTCATAATCCACACATTGCAATATATTACATATATGCACAGAATAATAAAGTTAACACATTAAGAATCTCAAACACACGCGAACGCGGTAACGTTTCACACTCGCAAATGGCCGTGCTTTGTTTTGTTTTGGTTACAGGTCGACTGATAATGGTGCGGTTGTTTGTAAATTAGTTATAAAATTGCGTGATTTGAATGTAATAAAATAGTTAACTGACTAATGCTGGATACGAAGCCGTGTTATTATATTACGTTTCCTCCAAAATGTGTACTTATATTTCATGTATAATACACACTACTTTCAGCGTCGGCGATGGAAGGTAACCGATTTGTTGATCAGGGCTGCCACTACTACTTCATCAGGTCATACGGTCATGTCCTGTTGTTTTAAATGGTTGCCACGTGTCTGGCACGTGTTAAAAATATTGGTAGCATCGGCTGTCAAAACACAGAATTCTTACATGGGATAGACAATAGGTTGCATGTCTTTTTAATTAACCAATGCAGTAATTTTTGAAGATATAATTTCAAAAACCTATTTATTTTTAAGTCTCCTTAGAGGAACATGGCCAGTAGTTAGATGAATTCAACCCAGTTTACAGAATTTGAATAAGTCAAACAGTTTTGACGGAAACAGACAAATAAGATATTCACTATACTGTGTCGAGCGCGACCAAGGCCGGCCGCGGATGAGCCCACCACAGCCCTCATCTATCAGCCGTTCCGCGCCGGCTTCTTTATCATCAGTGTCTGCTAGTGTAGTCTGTTTTGTGTTAGGATGCCTGGTGATTGTAGACGTTATCCAAGTGTTCAAGGCTCTTATAGTATTCATGCGAATTACATCTGATGACTGAGCAACTGTAGCGCAGTCGGTTCGCACGCCGGTTTTCGGCATGAAATGTTGTGATTTTGAGTCCTGGGTAGGCATCTGAGGTATTAGGTTAGTAAGTTTGTAAACAAAATATACGTATAACCATGTCTAATTACTTGAGCTATCGACTGGACGTAAAATACCAATGAAATAAAAACACAGGATAGTATACGATTGCTCTGGAACAACGGAATAAAATTACAAAGCAAGACTAGTTTCTCGTTACTTCAATTGTATTACAGACATAAAATTTTGCGGAAAATTTTGTTGTGGTAATACTGACAGACGAGTACAGATTTGCACGCCAGTACATCTGTGTTCGGGCGGTAAGAAGTTCTATAGCCACTTCACTATGTTTGCAGCCTGTATGCCTGTTCGGTGTCTGATATGTTCTTTTACACGGCCATGCGCGCTAACTCACATTGTACAAATGATTCACTCGTGTTTGAACTCTCCGCAATATCTGTTGACATGTTTGATCTGTAACGTGCGTGCTTGCGGTAGATGTTGGTTCAATATACACGGGAATATAAATCGCATTAAGTGTTTCAACATTTTCTGAAAGCATCCAGATACAATTGTACGCTTACGAGTTTCTGAAGTGATGAATCGTAAAAATTAATATGTGTATAATATTTCGATCATACGACGCGAAATACGGATTATATAAATGGATATTTTGTTTGCCAATGAAGAGATGTAAAAAAAAAAAAATGTAAAAATTAGTGCAAAACAACAATGAAACTTGACTAATAGGACGATAGTACGATTTATCACTAAATTACATGTAAAGTAAAAATTTATAGGATTGTAAAGAGAAGTTAAGAATAACACTGGTCAAGTTGCACACGCGTATGTCTGCTAACCTCTGTATGTGATAAGTAGAGATGATGGTTTATCGCGGGAAAACTTGACTATTTGCTAGGCTTCAACATACGTTCAACTTATCAAAAGATTACTGGCTTTTCCTTGTACGTGGAGCTACTGCCCTATTTGACTGAGCCAATAAGAATGCCGCTATTTTAATATTTGATGCATGTTATTGGCCTGCAGACAGCTACGTTGTGTCAGTGTTTTCAAGGCTATGTTGACGCAAAACATTTTCGCGATATACCATCATCTCTAGTGATAAGTCATGTTATGAGAATGCTGCTGTAGTTCTACATCTTGTTTAGGTTTTATTTACTGTCTGTACAGCTATTGGTGCCACACACCTGTAAATGCATAGGCGGCAGCACAACAAGAGGCAGTATCCACATACAAGATATGGATGTCCTTGCCATTCGTATCATCGTTTCTAGTTAGCTGAACAAGTAATTGAATGCTCCTCCTTTATTCATAATAGAGATATATAATATGTGCGTTTACAGTTAGTAATTAAATTAATGATGTATCAGGTATATTATGCGCCGGAATGGAAAATACATACAGATTCTCTGTCAAAGGGGAAAATGTACTACGGCTGTTCTACAATAGGAGAAAACCTGATGTGAGGAAGAAACTTACGGAAAAGCAAGTAATATATTAACGTTTCTTGTACTCAGGTTGTGCAGTTTTATGTGTGTGTGTGTATGTGTGTGTATGTGTGTGTATGTGTGTGTATGTATGTGTGTATGTATGTATATATATATATATATATATATATATATATATATATATATATATATATATATATATATATATATATATATATACACACAAACCTAGGGCCGTAAAAACCTCTTACCTCACTTTTTAGGTATATAGGTACCTAATTTAGCAATTTTTAGTTATTTATTTAATTGGCTAATTACAGAAAACAAGCCTTACTTTTATCAACACCACAAAGGCCCGTTCTACAGTGAAACGGAAACATAAGCAAGCGGATACGTAACACGCAAACGAAACGAGCACACGGAGTGAAATACGTTTTCTATTCTACAATGCATGAAAACGCATTCGTAAACGTACGGACTTGCAACCTATGAAACGAAAAATAAGGTATTTCTCGTGTAAATTTCCGACATTAGAAAAAATTGTTTCACTTTTATTTGTAGTTAAGTATGTTATAAATATAATTGCAAGGTTTGCACGTGTCTTCTATGGAAATATAAATTTTAAGAGCCGCATAATTTTAACGTAGTAATTAACCAACAATATTTTACAACGCAACATTTTTTTTTTTCGTATGTTTAATTATACAAATGGTACTTCACGAAAAGTGTTCCGTAGTATTTTAGTCACAAATAATAATTGTAAATACAGTGCACGAAGGCGTCTTTAATTGTTAACCGCGAAAACTCAACGTGTAAAAGGTTTGTAAACAAACATAGTGGCGAAATATGAAATGCTCGATTGCTATTGGTTAAACGCAAGCACGGATACGTAAGAGTTCGGAGTTGACCAACTCTCTTGCGTTTCCGGATGCGTATCCGTGTCCGCTTGCGTCCTATTGTAGAAGACACGCAGAGTGTCTTGCGTTTGCGTTTTCGTGATACGTATGCGCTTGCGTGTCACTGTAGAACGGGCCAAAGAGAAAATGGCTGGCAGAAACCCTCACTAATCGAGTCAAGCACTGTAACTGCCCAATGCGATTCAGATTCCCGAATGCTTCATAGCGGACGTACAGAATTTGGCACTAAGATGTATGTAGTACAATGTTGAGGCTGATATATTTGTAAATATATGGGGAAAAATATTTCGCGATCAATGTTATTAGTGGGCCGCGGTGTCTGAGCGGTTATATCGCTCGCCTTTCACCAAGGCGATTAGGGTTCAATCCCCGGCTACAGAATATTTAGGAATACAGAAGTGAAATAGCCGGTAGGCCTGCAAACTCAGTCACACACGCCAGAAAAATTACTTCCCTGGCTAGCAACATGGCGGAAACACCTACTGCCAATCAACGTGAGGCAGCTGCTCTGATTATCGGCAGCCAGGCCAACAGGAAACCTGCCGTAACATGCAGGAGCCAAACAGACGCAGGGCTGGCATCAATGGTCTCGGGAAGCCAACGAGCGGCGAAGTTCGCCAATATCAAAAGAGCTGCCACGTCATTTAGCGTCTGTATTACAATTTATTCTGTGCCCCGGCCAGGTAAATCATCATGTTTTACGATGTCGCCGATGGGCTGGTTTTATCGGGGTTCTCCCATTTACCCCACCCCTACACTAACACAATTTATGCTCATCGTCATCCAAGACGTTTTCCTACAGTGCTGTAGAACCTACTTCAGATCAATTTCATGTCTGTGCGTATCAGTTTCGACAATGAAGTACTATATAATCAGAATAGGTAAATTGCAGGTGTAATAAAAATGTATTCTGGAATGCTAACATAAAACATCCATACAGACGTGGTAACATATACGGACTGCATTTCCCCACATATTGTTATAAATGTAAATTAAATCAAATAATAATATTACTAATAATTTGGCCCTAGAAATTTGTTGTGATTGAGGGATGGTGCACAAGAGCGGTATATTTTAGGCGGACTAAATCAAATAGTTACGTACTTCATGACAAAAAAGGATCCCTTGTGATATACTTAGGTATCCCCTGATATTGTTTCTCTTGGAGTTAGAATGGAAATCATGAAAAATAAAACGCATATTTGTACATTCAAACTACTAGATAAAACAAAGCCAGTGAAAACTTCAAACCGGAGAAAGATGTTTATCCTATACATGTAATGAAGAACAAAATATTTTCATTAATCAATATAAATAATTTTTGTAAATACACATGTCGCGAACCCCCCTCCACACACGCACTCACACAAATACTTTGTAACTTCATACATGTATCGTATTATCAATGTCGATATTATTTTTGCTGCTGTCTGTGTGGCAAAAGTGAATGGGAGGAGAAAACAGTATTCTGAAACAATGAACCAATCGTTTATCAAATAATGCCCAACATTTGTGTACTGTTATAGTAAGAAAACGCAAGAAAACACAATCCCAGAGGAACTTTGTCTGGGATTATTTTTTCTTGAGTTTTCTGGTTTTTTTTGTCACTTTGTCTTTCAATACAAGTCTGGTCAACAAAACATGAGCAATGGCGTATGTCCACAAACCAATAAATTCGAATAAAAGTTTATTTCAGTCAATTTTTTTATATTGTGTGGAACATTCTTACTGCTCTGCAGCTTGTAAGTTTAACATTCAGGTTCTCCTGGTATTTAAATTCATTATATATCCAACATGTACATGAGGTAAAAGTTTTTTTTTTTTGTGAACCTGTTCACTCAAAAAAATTTCCTAAAAAAGAAAATTGTTGTTTCAACCAGTTGTACAATTAGTATATTTTAGGAATGTGAAACTTTTTTAATAACCCCATCTTGCTCCTTGGAACCCCAAAATTTCCCGGGGAAGGACTCCAGGACCCCCCGCTTTCTTTGGAGTTGGGTGTTCCTCAACAATGAAATAAATTTCAGTCCGACTTTCGTAAGACGCCACAAAGCGGTGCCTGTAATGACTATAGATATATATTTTGTAGTTAGATTTGAAAAATAAATAAATAAAAAACATTTGCGTGTGTTCATCCCATGCAAAATGCAATTCATACATTGACATAGTGTATCATTTCTTAAAATAAACAAATTCTGTCACGTAATACTTTTATCTACAAAATCTGCACCGATTTATGACATTACGCATGCACACAAAAGGTAACTAGCATCTGCAAGACAAACATTTATTCCTGCGAGTCAGAAACAAAGTTGAGACGTACGTAATAGCTCGGAGGAGTAGCGACGCTATCTCTGTAGAAAACGAAACACATATGGCTTCGTGTTTTCCACGGTTTCCTGAGTTACCACCAGGCGAAATCTTGGATGATACTTACTGACAACCGTGTATGAATAACGGTCGCATAGTTGGTTTAGTTGTTGAGTGTTTCTGCCTGTAATTACCACGCTGTCATACAATTGTAACACCCAGCCTTACGTATTTTCAAATAGTACTATATATCATTACAAGAGGAAGATGGGAAGGATGCATTTGACCTTGGAAGCATACCAGAGGTCGACGTCAAATTAACACTGTTATTTACGCGAAAGTAAAGAAGGGAGTGGGGGGCGCGAATCCTGTATCGCGACACCTTACATGTTAATATCTTATTTTTCTGTTTCCGACAAAAGTATTTGACTTATTCAAAATCTGTAAATTGCGTTAAATTCGTCTAACTCATGGCCGTGTTCCTGTAAGGCGACTTAAAAAAAAACTGCGTTTTAGACATTATTTTTAAAACATTTCTATATCGGATAATTTTTATGGCATGCAAACTAATTACCTACATTACTATGGCATTACGATGTAAAATGCCGTTTCTCGCATTAAAATCCGTTCATGGGTTGCCGAGTTCATTCTGTAGAAAAATTTGCTCATTTTGGTGCTGCCTCTGTTGTTTTGCGAATGTTAACTAATTATTTGAACGCATAATCAGTATTTTATTCAACCGAATAAAATTACATTCGACATAATAAACACATAGATAACATATAGACCTCAGTATAAAACGACACAGGCAGAAATAACTAAACCATTCCATAGAACAGTTGTCAAATATAAAGTATGTTCTCAGTATCAACACTCCCACTAGAACACACTTTGTACTTTAGTTAGGTCACTGCTTTTAGTCCCATTCCTAGGATGCAGAAACGATGCTTAACAATTGGCAAGCCTTTGGTTAGCACGTCAGCAATCATGTTGGCTGAACATTGATGAAGAACTTTTATCACCTTGTCGTCTATGAGTTGAATGAAATGATGTCTTGTGTCAATTTGCTTAGTTCTTGCTAGAAATCCAGGCATTGCGGCCAAATCAATCGCACTTTTGCTGTCACAGAAGATGTTTGTTTTATGAGGAATATCTTTGTCTAGCTCATTTGCCAAGCCCTTGAGCCACAGTAGCTCTTGACATCCAGCAGAGAGCGCCATGTATTCAGCTTCAGCAGTCGACAATGCTATGGTCCTCTGTTTCTTGCTGCTCCAAGTGACTGCACCTCCTTGCATTGTGAAAACGTATCCAGTCGTAGAACGTCAGTCATCAACATCATAAGCCCAGTCCGCATCACAATGCCCTACAATGTCACATGATTCACTTCTGCTAAATTCAAGTCTGAAGTCTGCTGCACCCTTCAAGTAATGCATGATTCTTTTCACGGCTACCCAGTGAGCCTTACAGGGGTTGCTGCAAAATCTGCTTACGGCATTTAATGCAAATCCAATATCTGGTCTGGTTCCTTGATAAACATACATCAGACATCCTATAGCCTCTTGATATGGTACTTCATTGATCTCTTGACTTTCTAGTGTTTGCAAATCCATACTCTTAGACAACCTTTGATTTATGTCGCTTGGAGTAGCAGCTGGATTACATTCTTCCATGTTGAATTTAGTCAACATCTTCCTGATGTAACTCTTTTGATCTATCCAGATCTTGCCTGCTGTACGGTCCTGTGTGATTCTCATTCCAAGTATATATTTGACTTCTCCTAAATCCTTCATCTTGAAGCGCTTCGTTAATCCAGTTTTAATGTCATTTTCAAATTTATTGTCATTGCATACAATTTGTAGATCATCAACATAAACAGGTACAATAACCACACGTTTAGGTTCTATTTTGAAATATATACATTGATCTGTTGTAGAACGAGTGAGGCCAATTTCTTCCAGGGCACTATTTAACTTCTGGTTCCATGCTCGGCTCCCTTGCTTCAGGCCATATATAGTCCTTGGAAAGTTTGCAAACCTTTCCTTCTTCTCTTACCAATTCAAACCCTTTTGGTTGGGTCATATATATATTTTCTAACAAGTCCCCATGTAGAAAGGCTGTTACAACATCCATGTGTTCAATGTCCAGATCATATTTTGGAGCCAAAGCTAACAGCATTCTTATTGATGCATGACGAACTACAGAAGCAAATGTATCTTCATAATCAATACATTTTCTTTGTGCACAGCCCTTTGCAACCAACCTGGCCTTATAATGTTCAATTTCTCCCTTTGCATTCCTCTTGGTTTTAAATACCCATTTGCAGTCGATGGGTTTTCTGTCAGCTGGCAGAACAGTAATTTCCCAAGCATTATTCTGTTTAAGTGAATCAAGTTCCTTCTTCATGGCATGAATCCAGTGTTTACTTGCTGAGGATGCCAGAGCTTCTTCTAAAGTTTGTGGATCATTGACAACAACATTGGCTTTGTACATGATGAAATCTTTCAAATTTTTGGGTTTCTGGCACCTAGCAGATCGTCGAAGCTGCTGATCATGTGATTGTGCCACATTTGATGCAGGTGATGTAGACCTAGGGTTTTCACTAAGTATTTCTTCACATTAGCAATCTCCCACTTGATCCAATGCTTCTTGATCGCCAGAGCTATTGCCATTTCATGTGTCATCTTCAACATTGTCTATGACAGTAGTGAAGATATCTCCCAACTGGTGGGATGAGAATGTACTAGGAGTTTTATGCATACCTTTCATGTTCTTGCTGTCAACATATTCATTTTCAAAAAATACTACATCACGACTCTTAATAATACTTGTAGTTCCTTGCTTCAGAAGTTGATATCCTTTAGAATTCTCACAGTAGCCAACAAATATACACTCTTCGCTTTTTTTCATTAAATCGTCTACGTCTTTGCTTCTGCATGTGTGCAAATGCCTTGCACCCAATAATTCGTAAATGTCTCAAGTCTGGTTTACAACCACTCCAGACTTCTTCTGGTGTCCTTCCATCAAGTACTCGGGATGGAGAACGGTTGTACAAGTAGGCTGCTTTGTTCACTGCTTCAGCCCAGAAAGTGTAATCTAGCCCTGCCTCGATGAGAAGACAACGTGCCTTCTCCACAAGAGTGCGGTTCAGTCGCTCAGCCACCCCATTCTGCTCAGGTGTCTAGGGACAGGTTGTCTGATGCTGGATTCCTAGATCCTTTAGAGTTGTCAACATATCTCTGTTGACATGTTCACCCCCATTATCTGTACGCAACTTTATAATCTTCCAATTTGTTTGTCTCTCAACCATAGCTCGAAAATCTTTAAAAGTTTTCGTGGCCTCGTTCTTTGATTTAAAGAAATATACAAAAACTTTTCTAGAATAATCGTCAATAAGGGTGAAAAAATAACGCGACCCTCCAATTGACTGTTCCTCCATCGGGCCACAAATATCAGAATGCACCAACTGCAGTGGTTCGTAAGCTCTTGATCCCTGATGTTTGAATGGAAGTCTTTGCTGCTTGCCCTTGACACATATACTGCATGTGGCATCATCAATATTTGAAAATGTCAGCCCTGTCGCAGAACCATTCCTCAACTGTCGCATGCCCCATCGATTTAAATGACCTAGCTTTCTGTGCCATAAATCGTTTCCAGAAACTGGTCTGGCACAGTTTGCCTTTTCATCGGCTAGATCAAGCTTGTACATGTTATTAATTAGAAAAGCTGTAGCAATCAGTTTCCAGTTTGTGTCATATATTCTGCAACCTTTATCATTGTGTGGCCATGCTCGACAATTTTACTTACCGACAACAGATTGGTAGAAATATCTGGCAGATACAGTACTTCTTCCGCTTTGATGGTATCTATCCTTCCAGTTACTGACACCTTTAGAAGTGCATCGCCCTTGCAGTTAGCAGACAGTCGCTTGTTGTCAGCCATCATAACTTGATCATTTGTTACTTTACAAGTGTTTGATAGACAACTAATTTGTCTGGTAAGGTGTACTGTAGCTCTTGAATCAATGTACCAATCCTCTGTATCCGTTTCTCTTGTTGTAAGAACAACATTCATTAGGGCGTAGTTATTAGTGTTATCAATCTTCCTTGTTTCTGTGCTCTTCTGCTCTGAATATCTTGCTCGTTCAATTCGTTGTGGGCAATTTCGCACTATGTGTCCATGACCATTACATTCGTAACACTTAGGACCCTTGTTTAACTTCCTCCTTCCCTTAGAACTATAGAAAGCTATTTCTTGGTCAGGCACCAAGGACTTCCTTGGGATTACTTGAACATCTTGTAGTATTTTCGTTTTGATTGAATCTTCGGTAATAGGCATGGCTGAACTTTCAAGACCCATTATCATTGGTTTATATTCATCTGACAACCCGGCTAACAATAGTGTACCAATCCACTCCTCACTAACTTGAAAGTTGATGCCTCGAAGTTTGTGAGCGGTAGTTATGATATTATGTACATATTCATCTACAGAAACACAGCCTTCTAACCTAGTTGTTGTCAGAGTCCTCAACAAACCTACTCTTCGTGTTAATCCAGAATCTTGAAAAACACTCTTTAATTTTTCCCAAGCCTCCTTTGCCGTGTTTGTATCTTGAACATGCACATAATTTACAGAAGAAATTGACTAAATATTCTTCGCCCTAGCACGTGTGATCTTCTTACTATCCTTTTCTTCGCCCGTAACACACTGCCACAATTCTTCATGTTCAAGAAAAGTTTTCATTGCAAACTACCAAGTGTTGAAGTTCTCACGTCCGATTAATTTTTCAATCGGCGGCAATGAACTATGGGCTTGTACCGCAGCCATTACGAAAAAATAAAAATAAAAAAATAAAAAATCTAGTAATTACGAATTCAATTTTCTTTCTCTGGGCCCATAACCTGTTGTTTTGCGAAGGTTAACTAATTATTTGAACGCATAATTAGTATTTTATTCAACCGAATAAAATTACAATCGACATATCTAAACAAACACATAGATAACATATAGACCTCAGTATAAAACGACACAGGCAGAAATAACTAAACCATTCCGTAGAACAGTTGTCAAATATAAAGTATGTTCTCAGTCACAACAGTGTCGTGGTGGTGGCATTCTGATTTAAAATGGGGACATTTAGCCTTAAAGTGAAATATGATAATCCGCAAATCGGATAATCCGCACACGGATAATCGTGAGTCCGCTTATCGTTTCAACATCGCTAAAAAGTGCAATACATTGTATTGTATTTATTAATCATTCTTTGAGCAACGAGTGAAGTTGCTATAGAATTCCTCATAATATTTTTCAAAGACAAGTAAGATTTACAAAGACAAGTAATACATACATAAACAAAAACAAAAGATAATATTTTAGCAATGAAAAAACAGACATTGTCTCAAGAAAGACATTAAAATAAATGTGCCCAGTGGTCAGGACAGACGTCTCCCGAATGGCAAGAGGAGAGTTCAATCTCTCTGTCGACAGCAAGTACGAACTTAATCATCTCTGTAAGTTTGGGAGTTAGATTTATTTACATTCTGTATAATATGTCAACTCTTTCATACCTACCATAAGTAATGGGTACAGATCATACAACAAGGAACAATTTCGCTCTGCACAATCTAACATAGCATGGTGGAGTCACATAGAAGCGATAGGGGTGATATGACCTTCGCGACATGAAAAACAAAAGATGTCCGTCAATCAGCACCTAGGTTTCTGTGACGTCAGCTTGACAGAAATGGCATACGCGATGCGAATTCCAAATTGAATATTATATCGATTTTAATATAGTTGGATTTCGATTTGAACCTAAATGTTGGTGAAACTGGTAAGTTGGTAGAAAATTGCATTTATTTATTTATTTGAATATTTTCATTGGTTATCGTAAGCAAATCATAAACTTTAAGCATTCGTGTAATTGTGGTATTTAAAATATATTACAAATAAGCGAAAAAAACTGTAACACTGTAAACATCTGTGGCTGTCATACTAGAGGTTAGTACGCGGGGGCACTGAACTATTAACATGTAATATTTTTTTAGTAGGCTTATTTGTCACGCGGCAGCTAAACTGGTGTTCGCAATAACGAGAATTTTCAAAGTCGCATTGCTTTTGTCATGTCGCTTTATCGCGACTATGTGATTCCATCATTAATACTTGCTTGGCTACGTTGGTTATCATGACATGCTTTGAGTATTATAAAAGGCACAAACCACTTGTAATAAAATATATAAATTAAGTCTATCAATAAAATTATACACACTAAAAAACTCAGCGCCATTAACGGTTAACAATGCAGAGTACAGTTTCTAAGTTACCTTCTATTGTAACACATACATGCACAGCACAACATTGTGTACAGCAGGTGTGAGTGGGCCGAAAGGAATTTGTCACCTAAAATACTGAGAGAAAAATTTAGTTGCCAGAACCGTATTTGTGTATTTCTAACTTTCTGAGACTCTTAAAATAGGGGCAGTAATAATACAAATTGTAGCTACCATCCAAATATTTTAATGTATTTTGTAATTCCAGCAGACATTTTTGTAATTGTCGGTGTTGTTCTGTATAAGTGACATCAGTAATTTCCCATGAATATAACGTTTAAATTACAAAGTAGTATGGTTATAACTATATTTCTGTGTAGTATGTTCTACAATGCTGTCGTGACTATCGATCGTGTTTGTAACCTCTACTTGTGAGTTCCTGAAAAGCATATCTCGGAAGAATTCCGCTTGTATTAAATTTTTTTGTTTGCGCTATGCTATTTGTCTGATAATGCCTAGTTTAGTATTTTGTCACATAATGTTATAAACAGTAAAATGTGACAGTACTTTTATGAAAATTTTTAATACCATATGTATTTAAATTTGAATATTACAAAACGCGACCATAACAGATAAACTTGTAATAAAGAAATATGATTATAATATGTTAGAGTACCCATAGTTTAGCCCAAAAATAAGGTACATAAGAAACACGTAAATACAGCACAAGATTGTAACTTTGAATTGTCTTGTGATCTTTGAACAATTACTGCAAGGGGTTGGTATTACAAACTAATATTTTTTGGACATGCGCAATTGCGAGCGAATGTTGCTGTTACAGAAGAAATAACCCACAATAAAAAAATCCTTTCCAGAATTGTCTGCATGTTAGTGTTCGCTGACAACAGCTAATACTGGCTGTTCTTTATTTGCTTTAATTTTTTACTGTGGGATTATTTGCAACACGAAAGCATGGCGTGGCGTGGGTTAAAAAAGAGTTTAGTTTGAATTGTCTTAC
Organism: Medauroidea extradentata; assembly: GCA_003012365.1. Lineage (NCBI taxonomy): Eukaryota > Metazoa > Arthropoda > Insecta > Phasmatodea > Phasmatidae > Medauroidea > Medauroidea extradentata. The sequence goes on from PNEQ01109124.1 coordinate 46,828, forward strand.
TATAACATCAGTGCTTAAATTGTGAAATGTGCGTAGAGATGAAATGTCGAAATATTTATCCGAACTACACTTACGTCTCATATGGTTGTAGAGGTTCGTAAAATATGTTGTCAAGGTCCTGCAAGGTTACTTCAGAGTCGCACAATGGCAGTAGCTCGGAGAATGAATCATCGAACAGCTGCGGTATCTCTGTTGTGAACTGCGTGCAGCTGCCTGGCACCTCGTCAGTCACACAGCTGTAACAAAACATTCACCTGTGCAGAAACCCTCTATATATAGCCACTCTTCTGCGGGCTCGTAAAGGACAATGGCAACAGAGCAGAGATATACGTTCAGTGAACAGGCCAAACATGTTGGTCGTCTGGTCTTTTCACATTATAACTGCACTGGAAAATGGTTCCTGAAGTCTAAATATTTGCTTGTTATTTTTGTAGTTGATGTCAATGTTTTGCAAATGTGATAAATATCTATATTACACACAAAATAGAAGATGTAGTAGCTGCCTGGAAACATAGTTAATCATTGCTATTGTTTTAGAGCAAAACATATCAAATGATCATTGGTGGTTCAGTCGCAACCCCTCGAACTTCGCTGTTGTAGAGAGTGGACGATTGTAGTGGATGCAGACATGCAATCCACGTATATCTAGGTAAACAATGGGAATTAGTGAGTCAAAATGTCTACATAGACCGATTACAATTCCCTACATTTGTAGAGAGCACTACAAGAACAATACCATTGACAATACAGTAACCATCAATTACTGCAAACTGCGATCTACAAAGCCGCTGGACTACAGCAGGATATATGAGGAGGTGTCGTTTAAAAAGAGTTTAGTTACAAAATATGTTAGGTAAGGGTATTTTTGTGTATAGGTTGGCCATCCCATCACTGGAAAATGAAATACGGACAAAACACATTTCCTCCCGTAGAAATTACATTGGAAAGAAATGAGTGTTGGACAAATAATGTTTAATTCATGGCATGTGGTCAGTAAAAAAAATGAACTTCTTCCAAGCAGCCAGTCACAGAACTGTTGCTATGGCAACCACCCTCCCATGATGCTCCTCGTCATGTTATTATTAAATCCAACCTACTAAAACGTATTATTTCGTTTGTGGAGACCATTGTGAATGTTTAATTTTGTGAGTAAATGATGTTTAAAATAATATGAATGCCATTGATGACAGTTGTGTGAGTGCAGGTGAAGCAAATGATGGATCTAGGAAGAGCATTGTAAACCCTAGAAAAAGAGACGTAGAGAAGGCAAGGAAGTTTGGTCAGCCAAGAAGTTATAACACGTTTATTCCATGTCAACAAAACACAAGTAGGTTCAAATGTAGACAATTTACACCTAAAGACTGCATGAATGTAAATAAGAATTTGTTGGGGTTACCAAGCAAAGTTGCTAAGATAAGTTTTAATCAAGGTATGTCATTTTAAAGTCCATAAAATGACGAAGTCATTTGACAACGAGTAAAACGAAACGACCAAATAAAACTACAATTGTGCATCACTTGATAACAAGAAGAAGCTACCTGTATGCACAAAGTTTTTTATGAAAGTTATGTTAGTAAAACATACATGTTTAATTAATATTTGCCAAGTAAAATCCAAGGGAGTACATGTCGTGGAAAAAAGAGGATGTGAATGCAAGTCGCACAAATCTGCATCAAAATAACTAACTGGCTGTTACTGTTTTCATAAAGAAATTGAAAGGTAAAGATAGTCACTATTCAAGAAGTATGTCCAAGCGAATCTATTTGGATCCTACTTTAAACATAAGCAAGCTGTGACAAATGTAAGTTTATTCACAGACAAATGAGAGTATTCAAGTAAGTAAAATTATGTTCAGGCTGTTTTTTTTTTTTTTCAACCTTTAACATAGGATTTCGTTCACCAGCTTCAGATACTTGCATCTTGTGCCACAAATTGAAGCACCTGATCAAAACTACACGCGATCCATGGAAGAAGACAGATTACATGATGGAGAAACGAGTTCACAGTCTTCTCGCTGCTGCATTTTACAAGTCGATGCAACGAAAGGTAAGTGACAGTGTTGCACTGTGTTTCTATCTGCAACAAATTCAGTCTTTCCCTAAATTACCGATCCAAGAGGCATATTATTCCAGGCAACTAGGTTTTTACTGCTTATGTATTGTTGAAATATAATCTGACTCTCAATTTACTTTCAACGTGTGGTTTGAAGATCAGACAGGAAAAAAAGGTACATGAAGTCTCCTCGGCCATGATTCAACACCTTCAGCAGATGCACCTAAGAGAAAATGTCTGAGACAATCAGACTCTTTTGTGATTCTGTGGAATTCAATTTAAAAGTAATTGTGTTTTGCACAGTCTCATGTACAGCCTCTGCAGATAAAGAAGTGCAAATTACCTATCCCATAAGGGGAAACCGCTTCCTGCCAGCAGACCGTGTCTTTGACCACTTCGAGAAATTGCTGAGGAACGACTAAATGTAATTAACAAAGAAGAATAAATAGACATTTTCAAGTCAGTGGATGAGGTTAATGTACATTAAAATGGGGTGACTTAGGACACGTGGATGACTTGGGACATAAAAAAATTACTTTCATCATATATGTCAACATTTAGAAAAGAAGTTTACAAGATATGTATACCAAATTATGAATGTTGACATGAAATTAAATTTGTATTCACTCCTAGTTTACATACATAAAAAAGAAACACTTTGCAAATATGTCCCAAGTCATCCCACGTGTCCTGAGTCACCCCATTTTACGGCACTAGGGAAATATCGGTACATGTGTGATAGTAAACGACTGTCGTCTAAAGATGGTTGCTTTAAACGTTTAGAATTTTTTTCTGGCCTGAAGAGAATCAATATTAAACTAGAAACTGTAGTGGTAAGATTCAAGAAAAGGACGTCATTAAAAGTAAGAAGTTTGCAATACTTCTGTTTTGAATCCGAAGCTGAACTATGAATTAGTCCACATAAAAGGACGGACTTTAGAGAGTTGTGAACAGGTTGTTTTACCACAGCTTCCTCTGAACCACAACATAACAGCAGCCAAACAGAAGGACGTCAACAATCTTCTGGAGATTGAGTACGGAAAAGAATGGAGAGGTGATAATAGGCTGAAGTGGTATGACAATATTGTGAAAACCAGCACTATAGAAGATTAGGGAGAAGTAGATGCTGCACAAGAAGACTCCTGCAACTATTTAGATGACGACTGCGGACTGCACACAACAATTTACAATTGAATATTCAACAGACTGATTCAAGGACCAAAGAGTGTTTTTAATGTCATTCAGATACCTTGTTTGCAATGTTTCGTATGTAAATATAAGTTGTGTGTCAATTTCACCCTCCAAATCATTTTGCTACAATAACACACTAGTAGACTGCATTAAACAGTAGTATTCAAAAGCAAAGATTGTAAATGTGTCATTCAAGTGAGATTTACTCCACGTAGAGTTCATTCAAACAATGTTTAATCTAACTTGGTCATTCAAAAAAGAGTTAGTCACACATTTAAATGTTGTTTTCATCACAGCTGTTTATTTTTTATCCCGAAAACATTGTCACATCAGTTTCATTAATGGAAAGGAAGTTAAATAACTTCATCATGTCATGACCTATGCGATTTTCTTTGTGTATCAATATTTGGCTTATAGTGAAAATTCTCAGCACAGTGACTAAACTCTTTTTGAACATCACCTCCTTATATATTTAGGAGGAGTGCTGGAACTATACAACATAAAACTGCGCCCAGTTCATGTTACGTATGATCTGCGCTCGAAAACTCTTGCAGAAAACGGTAATTTTTTATGAAACTACTTAATATGCATCTACGAAAAGAACAAATATTTCCAACTGCTGTCCGACACTTACAAGTTCAAATGTTCAGCATACTGTTCAGAAACATGATTTTTGGGCCGTTGTAAGTCACATAGTCAATAGAATAATAGTAAAGCACAGCATGTCAATGACAGGCACTAGATATAGACTTACAAATGTTTGTTACGGAAATGCAACGCGAATTCAGGATGGAAAACGATGTAGGGTTAACAACACAGTTGAAGGGTAAGCCACCCGAAACAGACCAGAATGCTGACAATTTTCCTGAGAAAATTTACCAACAACCAACTCGGAGGTTAGTTTATTTAGCACAAGGAAGTGGTTTAGGCCAAGGTGTGTTAGAAGAGCTGGGGTTAGCTGAATTCATTAATGAACTGTACAAAGTGTAGGTGGACAATCAAGGTGTAATTTTCTTAGGAAATAACCAAATTACATTTTGGAAGTCCTAACATATCGACATTAAGTACAAATTTGTGAGAAATTAAATGGAGAGTGGGGAAATTTTTTCTCAGTTACATCAACTTCCAGCAAAACCCTACCGATGCCGGCCTCTGTAGTGCAATCTATTAGATTGTTGGTAACGGGAAGGCTGATCAGCCGTTAGGCCATATTGTCCTCCCTGGCCATGGAGCAGAAATCACGCTCTGCCACCGCAACTATGATTGGCTAATACGCAGTTGTAACCACCAGACCTCTTAGGGGAAAACTACACTATGCCGCACATAGTCTACCAATGGGGAGCAGTCTGTAGCGAGATAGCCCAGGGCCACCCATCCTGGGATCTCGCCCAATCTCATGCTCCCCGACTGAGATTCTCCACTCAGCCATCCCCTTGGTGTGAGTCAGGGCACTACCCGCACCCCTGACGGGCTGTCCAAACCTGCTTCCGGGTACTTGTGCAGCCAACTTGTCAACACTTCATACATTTATTATGTCTGGATTAATCAGCAGTCTGTGTTCCGGCTGGAACTAACTTACTTCTTAACAATTCAAGTAATTGTTTATGGTATCAAAGAGTGCTGCCCGCGTGCGTGATTTGGCGGTCATCGACACACTAACAGTTTTTCAAGTTGCTCCTATGGCCACAGGGACGTGTCAACAAGGGGGGAGGGTGAGAGGGGCGGCCGCCCCCCCTCCCCCGTATGTAAACCTGAGGGGGCGAATTATATCTCTCGCCTCCTCTCCTTTTCCCCATATTTGCATTTAATATATAGTTTTCCACAAGTATAATTTTTGGTAACAACAAAACAAATGTTGATAAATTCAAGCAACTCATGGCCATTGTTTATGTGCAAATTTTCAAAATGATGCCTGTGTAGAAGGAAGCGAACGGAGCAAACAATGCTTTTATTTTTTTCTGGAATAGGCCGGTCTCACAACAACTGAACCCCTTCTCACAGCAAAATAAAAGAGTAACCGGAGAAGGTGTGAGGACCTTCCCCTCTGTGCCCCTCCATATACTATAGTTGAGCGGAGGAACGATATTGTTGTAGTCCTTAGTCGTCAGTGTGTTTGTGGTACCTGGTGTAAGTGGTTACGCTACGCATGAATATTTATGCCGAAGACTTTACTGAAATGACGGGTTCACAATTTTACGTAGTATATTAAATTATTTTAGGCCGCTGCCCGCGTATGTGATCAGGGTGTCTAGTATATCTGGATTGCAAAATTCCTGGTTTTCACGTATTTTTTTCTAGATACTTGAGTTTCTGCTACAAAGAGAAACCGTTGCTGCTGTGACGATGCCTGCCGGCGGTGCCATGGATGTGTAATTTTTGGTGCGTCTCACGTGCTACTTAAGGAGTCTCCCTACCTGCGGTTAAAATGTGTTGCAGCGAGTTACGGCTATTCTTTTTTTAAATCAAACTATTCTACGCACATTATATTTGTATATCTACTAACAGAACACACACATCAAACTATGTCGCTATAGTTTTAAAAACTCGGCACGTTTATTAGAAACCTTATTTTCGGACCACTCAAAATGGCTAAAAATGACTTATTCAGACTGCCGTATCTGAAAAAATAACAACCAGATTCGAAAAACGCAACTGTAGAAACAAGCATTGGACTTTGTACTATGCTCTCCATAAATAAAATAATGTGGTCCTCGCTTCAAGTCCAATACGAAGAAGAAGAATAGTAAAGCACTGCACGCCAGCTGAGTGGTTTGCGCGGAGAGGCGATAATGCATTATGCCTGCCGGGCAGCGGCACCCTTATCGCCCCTGCCTCACACACACAAACGCAGCTTAACTAGGGAGGCCCCTTAAAGCTCAGAAGCAGTGAACTTGCAAATAACACGTGGAATGTGTGCGGGACGTAAGATCGCTTGGGCAATAAGCGGAACAGACATGTGCCGCAGCACTTTATACAGTTACGCCGTAATTTACTCAGCGAACACGTTTCGGAAACAACCATTTAATAAAATAAGCAAATGACATTTAAAATGTCTGTTGAAAAGTGTGTAAAAATATAAAATATCGGAGCCTTCTAAGATATATATAGTAATTCGTTTCAAATGTTTTCGCCAGATAAACTGTCTTTTTAATGAAATTTTATTGGATTGTGGACATACGCCATTGCTCATGCCTGTGTTGAATGACAAAGTACGAAAACGAACAATAAAAAACAAATATAAAACGCACACACATATATTTATTTATTTATTTATTTATTTATTTATTAAAAAAAAAGCAATCCCAGAGGACTTCTGTCATTTTTTTCCCTTTCTCTTCAAAATAAAAATTATATTAGACAACAAAGAATTCTAGAAATGGAATTCAGTCGAATATCGACACAAAACCCAGACACAAAAACATTTACAAAAGACAGACACAAATATAGAACCAGATTCCCAATATGAAAACCAAATGGAAATATACGAAAAACAGCGAACAGTGGACAACAAACACAAGACAACAGACAACACAACACAAGTTAAAACCAAAGAAAAACTGCAACGTTTCGGGGATTGCGATCTATCTCCGTCTTCAGGCTGAGACACAGCTGGTATGCCTCTAAATACTCTATAGTAAATTTTAACTTGTTGAGATTTTTACGGAAGTTTTTAGAAAGAAAATTAGGAAGAATTCAGAATACTTAGAATGATTGTGAAGTCGACGTAATATGTTAATTTATTTGCCTAAGGGAAAGAAGTCAATAATATATACTGTACATATTGTTACAAGTTGTGGGTAGGTACATTTGGGGATGGAGGTCTTTGATAAAAGAAAGAAAATTAATAAAGCTAACCTAATTTATTTACAACTATCTATACATAAAACCTTTATCCATAATGGTTAATCGCAATTAAATAGATGTCAAACAGAATAAATAAGTACTGTTTACATACAGGTTAAAATATCTAAAAAAAAAAAAAAAAATAAATAAATAAATAAATAAATAAATAAAGCTAAATAAGTTCTCTGTACATGGAAAGTCTTTCTAATCACTAACAATGGTGGACCCAGTGAACGAGCACCGATTAACCTTTTGTGCTTCAGAAACACCTTCTTCCCTCTACTTGCTACGATTCAACTCGCCAGACAACCTCAAACACTTGTCGCAACCCAATACTTCTCGCCACTCGTCACTATCACTTTAACTCACGCCAGGCACCTGCCAGCCATAAAATTCTCCTGCCTCTGCCGCAGCTCTCTTTTATATCCTTACTCTAAAATCTCAAATTCTCTCGGCAAGTCTTTTAATCTCAAACCTCTTGGAAGAGTGTCGCATCAGGGTCAAACACCACCCCACAATATAGAGTACGAACAGGAATACTCTAGACCATGATATCTTCTTCTCTTACCTGAGATTGGTGTGCAGGTGGCCGCCACCGCACATGAGAGGCACAATGTATAGAATGTCTTTGCTCTTGCTGCTGCTACATCAGCTTACACTGTTCTCCGATTATCGCAGCGCCACGGGGGTCTCTTAAACTCTGCCGCCACTGTATCCTCTTTCAACGTTCAGCCTGATAGTCGCGGCTCTCAACAATATTGAGGAAGACTACATATATGAAAGTTACTCATTCAGCTTACATTACACAGATATTAACGTACTATCTAAAACTATGAAAGAAATTATTTGTCGATCGTAATTATGTTTTCTTTCAGTAAACTATGATTAAATGTGTGATGTGACGATTCGTTCGGCGAGTAAGTGAAAATCGTCGGAAAAGTCACCCACATAAAAACCTAATTAAAGAGTCTCTTGTTCTACCTATATGCTATGTTAAACTAATGTTCTATAATAATTTCAAACTTATAAGAAAGCATTCCAATAATTTTGTAAAAGTACACTTATAAATATTCAATAACTCTCGACGTCACTAAGATTTTTTATACCTAACACATTATCTTCTATAACAGATTTAGTCGAAATTGGTATGTTTTTATATTTCTCTCTTCTACACTCATCTACTCGATATGATAAATCGGAACCGTCACAGGGTATAGGACGAACCTTGAAAAATAGAACACGCCATTTCAGATGGTAATGTAAAATTATGTGTGTTCTCAATGCCCAAGTCTATTGTTGAAGGACTGTCTGCAATAATGATGGCTCACTATGAAATAGATAGAGCCAGAGTTTTGTAGCGAGAAAATTTCTTTCACCACTTTGTTTAGTGCCTTATATGCACATCAAAAGCTTTGCTTCATGGTTATTGGCAGCATGTCTTTGTTTAGACACATCTCCCATTTGACTGTGCCAGTAAGAATGGGCTATTGTGACACCATGCGTCAGTGATTTGCCAGCAGAACTCCAAGAAACGTGAGACTCAAGACATCCTATCTCTCACCATGAAGCACAGATGTAGATGTATACATAAGGCATTGAAACCAAATGGTGCAAAAGTCTCTTCGTCATAAAATGTTGGCTGTAGTAATAGGTGATAATGAAGGTGATCTATCAGGAGTTGTGTCAGGTGTTGGTGTTTGGGCAGTAAAACTGGACATCTTTGGTCATAAGACATCCGATAGTTGTTGTGGTCCACTTACCTTGAGAACTCCAGCAAACTCCAAGAATGGAGATAGCTTGAAGAGTGGTCCCATGTACATCTGTAATGCACTAATGTATGTGGCAAATATAGACTGTGTGAACTGCACCAACACCATCACATGTATTCGGTGAACCAACAGGAGGGATCTCAGATCGCAAGCCTTTCACAAACCACAGACAATAAATACCTAAATAATATCATAAATAAAAGTTTTTAAGTATATTAAACACACATAGATCGACTTATTTAATTTCAGGGCCCAGGTTGGTGTAGTGTGTAGAGCACTCGTATCCCACTATGGTGACTCGGGTTCGATTCCCAGCAGGGTCAGTCCCCTGATTTTCACATTTGGAAGTCGCGCCGGACGATGCCACTTTCAGCAGGTTTTCTCGGGGATCTCCCATTTCTCCTGCCCTCTCATTCTGGCGCCGCTCCATACATCAGGTCACTCCTCACCAGTACTAAAGACATACATGTTGAATGCTGACCAAAATATCTTTATTCATTCATTTCATTTCTGTAATGATTTTAAATAGTAAAATAAACTGAACTACTTTCGATAATTAGCTGCCAACGAAACAAGGAGAAAGGCCGCTGTTGTTAATGTTGACTGCATGCAATAATGGCTAGTAATTTGATTTCAAACGTTAAGTCTTTAGGGCTCACTTTTTCCCGAACGGACTATAATTTCATAAATGAGGTTCTCTGTAAAATGTACAATAACAATTAAAAACATCTTTCAAATGCATATAAATTGTCTTATATTATTGATAAGAAAGTGTTTGTACTTGTCCTGGTAAATCAACTGCAGGTGTTTGCGGTATGTTCCCTTATGTGTTTGCGTAGTATGCGTCCCTTACAAAATAATCTGTGTAATTAGCTTTTCTAAATGAAACATAAGGAGAGATATTAGGGACTACCTGCCACATCACAAGAATGCCAAATGTAATGTTAAAATCGACAATTTTGTGAGTGTAGCTGCCACTTAGTACATTTACACGATGCAAGATTTGCTCTAGAAGGTATGGCATTTCTCATGCTATCTCTCGTGATAAAATATCAAAACTATGCTGATTGAAGGGATTTTATCACTGATATCATGAGCAGCAAACTTTGAACTTGCTATAACCTGGTGGTCGCTCATGCCGATATTTAATAGCCATTACTTTAGCAAAAAATAATCATATTTAATTTTTTACTCACTAACATAGTACTAATAATAGTTTCTTACAGTATTTTCTGAATACCTATGATATTTGTTCTTTCCTGTATCTGCTGTGATTTTAAAATTTTTAAGTAGGCTAATTTCTGTACACCTCAGTTCCCCTTCGCTCAGTTCAATTGTGATTTACTCCAGTATCTATAACCTGTATGTACTTGTTCGCATGACCAGTGCAGAATGTCAGTAGAATCCTTCCCTACACAGTAAAAAAAATTTGTACATTTACAAGGAAATTCTTGTACCGTAATATCAGAACATTATCAGTCAGATAATAAAAATAAGATGTCAGAAACCTTTTTAAAGTGGTTACAAAGATCGTAAACAACTTTGGGAGCTAGTACAATAATGTTAATCAGCAGATTTTTCAAATTGAAACAAAATAAACCTTGGAGACCTTTCACATTTTACAAAACATTTCGTACTGTCACCAAAAATTTTTTTGGAAACTAGTTCCCAAAAAAATTTTCGTAACACTACAAGCAATTATTGTAAAATGAACCAGATATTAGCTGTACATATACAAAATTAGTTTGTAGATTTACAGAAATGTTTGTAAATGTACAAAGAAATTTGTAAATTTACAAGATTTTTGTAAATTTTACAAAATATTTTCGTAGCGTTACAAAAAACTTTTTTGGAAACTGGTTTCCAAAAAACTTTTTTGTAAAAGTACAAAAATGTTTTTACTGTGTACAAGCGAGTTAAATGGAACCGCACTGAAAATTAGAACATGTTCCATTTCCTTATATCGGTCCACATGAGCAATTCACGCATTACTTTTGCATGTAACTTGCTGCTTTACTGCCATGCATCCACAATCAACATACACATAGTCATGACGATATATTGTACACTCAATCTTGGTTAGTAATGTTTTTTTTTTTTTTTTTTTTTTTTTGGCAATTCGTGTACATGGATTACAACCTTCGCCAAAATGTAACCCAACTAGCACACGGATGACCTGAGGTCATCCATTTTAGGTTCAGAGAGGATCACATGGATAATCCAAGAAATGACTTCCTATGAACCACCTATAGTCATCTTTGACGGAGGAAATAAATGCAAAAGAAAACATTTTTACTTCTGTCCAAGCGAGGATAAAACAGGGACGATCTCTGGAGCACCAAAGGGGATGACTTATGGACGACATTAAACTGTTACCTAAGAAGATCCTCATTAAGAATAAACGAGGACGACAAATGAAGTGAATGCCTATGGACGTCCTTGAGGGCGAACGAGAGCAATAGATTACTTCTGCTCACACGAGGATGAAACAGGGACGATCTCTGGAGCTCCAAAGGGGATGACTTATGGACGACGTTAATCTGTTTCCTAAGATCATTTTAACCCTCTCGTACATATTTTGTTACAAAAAGTCAGAAAAAAAATTTGTTCACAATTTCTAGTGGTTTTGGGTGATAGAAACACCTCAAAATATTTTCAGAAATTTTCAATGTATCTTTATATGTAAAATTGATGTGCCTCATATGAGGCTTGTGTGTTTCAAAGTAGACTCAAAATATTTAAGTACATAAGCCTCATATGAGGCAGTTAATTATGACTATGCAATTATTTCGTCTCTTGATATTTAGCTGTTAAAATAATTTACACCTATCTAAAAATAACATATTAGTAATAATAACAATAATTAAAAATTAATGTATGAGATGAAAATTCATAAATGAAATTGATACTAGATTTCCTTATTTTACTTCCAAAATCTTGAATTTCACATTATACCAATTCAACAATGTCTGAAACATATAACCATCACACAATGTCTAAAATTTACATTAAAACTCTTTTACAATGTCCGAATTTTACAATTTAAAACTTCCAGAATGTCATAATTTTACATCACAATCCCATGTAATGTTTTAATTTCATATTGCAACATTCCCAATTTACTGATTTTTCCCATTACAGCCATTACATAATGTCTGAATTTTACATTGCAACCCTTTTTGAATATTTAAATTTTACACCACCTCCATAATGTTCAAATTTTACATTATAACATCATAATGTCTAAATTTTACATTACAACACTTCCAGAATGTTAGAATTTTACACTACAAACCTACAAGGAAGCCTGAATTTCACATTACAACTCTCCCTGAATTTTATTTTACAGCCCTTATAGAAAGCCCAAAATTTACATTACAACCATTCAAGAATGTTTGAGTTTTATATTATAGTACTTCCAAAATTCCTTTTTTTCACTTTCCAACACTTTCTAAATGTCTGAATTTCACATTATACCAGTTTCAAAATGTCTGCATTTTACAATAAAACTTCCGTAATGTTATAATTTTACATCACAATCCTACATCATGTTTGAATTTAATATTGGATCTCTCCCAATAGTTTGAATTTTTCATTACAGCCATTACTGTACACAATGTCTGATTTTACATTACGACTCTTCAAAAGAATGTCTAAATTTTAGATCACACCACCTTCATAATGTTTAAATTTCACAAAACACTTCTATAGTGTTGGAATTTTACAGTGTAAACCTACATGAATGTATTAATTTCACATTACAACCCTTTCAAAATGTCAGAATTTTACATTATCATTCTTGCATAACTACCGTCATGTTTGAATTTCACATTATAAAATTTTCTGAATATCTGAATTTCACATTACAACACTTTCAGAATGTCTAAATCACATTACAACACTTTCAAAATGTTTAAATCACATTACAACCATTACAGAAATTCTAAATCACATTACAACCCATCCAGAAATTCTAAGTCATATTACAACACTTCCAGAATGTATAAATCGCATTACAACACTTCCAGAATATTTGAATCACATTACAACACTTCCAGAATGTCAATTTCACAACATAACACCTTCAGATTGTCTGAATTTCACAATACAACACCCCCCCCTCCGAATGTCTGAATTTCACATATCTCTTCAGATCATTTAAAAAAACCTTTTCTGTAATTAGCGCCTAGTGTGGAATGCTTCAAAACATTCTGGACACAGTGGTTCATTACATCGTTTGCACTTATAGCGTGTCTTTCGTTTACACTCTCTGAGGTGGCAAAGTGCAGCATACTTTCCTTCTGTTTTTGTGGGATAGTGATTGCCCCTGTCAAGTCTCAGTTCTTTAGGTGCCTTGACTACTACTCTTCTCTTCACTGCAGGAGATTGACCATTGC
>PNEQ01109125.1:0-39530 GCA_003012365.1 Medauroidea extradentata
TGGTCCTTCGTGTCCTCTTGTCCCATCGTCTCTCGACATCACCAAGGGACACCCAGAAATGTGATGCCACAATAGAGCTGTCTCATCCTGCAGATTCAGAAAAGCGACACCAGAGTGCAGTTAATTTTAATGGAGTTTTCGTACTTTCGATAGCCCTTTATTTTGTTATTTACCTATTACGTGGATTCTGAGACAGACAGTAATTATACAAACTGATTAATAAAAACGTATTAGCGGTGGTTTTTAAAAGCTGTTTAAAAAAATTCGTCAATTAGTCACGTTCGTGAAACTTATTGGCGCTTATTTTGGTTTAAATATATATTTTTTTGTTTAAAAAAATGTTCTTTTTACATTCCACATTTTCTACTGACATTATGAATACGAATGTTTATGTTTACGAGCTAATTTTGGCGGCGTTTAATGTTTTGGTAATTCTTCTTCTTCTTTAACTTGACGAAGGACATAGGACGAAGGGACAAATTTATAAATATTGGCAATATACATGGGACAAGACGAGACATGGGACAAAGAGACAGCAAGGGACACGAGGGACAATGTCACGTGATCATTTGAGCCAATCGGCGCGCAGTGTCCAATGGACACAGCATGGGACAACTTGATTGTAGCACGGCCTTAACTGATACAGTACTAGTGATGCTATCTATTGGTGGTAAGATGAACTGATAGTGTTAGTGATACTTTCGCTTGTTAGTTTGGTACGCTAGCTTCCTACTGGAGACGAATGGAACTGATTTATTTTTAATCTGCATCCTAAAAGGAACAAATAATACGTATTACTATTTTTAGGAAAAATTAAATAATTATTACATTATAACAAACCGCTAAAACTGAGATAATAGAATTTACTAAGATGTACTTCTTAAGGTTTTCGGAACACATCTTACAGTGTTGCCAAGCATAGAAAGAATCTATTAAATAGAGGCGATAAAGAACATAATATTAAGTTAGTTACGAGTGATGGCGGGATCACAATGGCCAGGGGGTGGTCATGCCATATACTGCCCAGGCAAACACTTGAAGTCAGTGTATTTGTGCCCTTTTTATATACACGTGGTCACTGTCGCCCATAAACATTGTTTACGCTGTAGAGCCACGATTTTATGGCGAAAAGATTTTTGCAACATTTGGTTTCGATGCGTCATGTGCACACCTGCATCTCTGCTACATCGTCTGTGATTGGATGATTTTACTCCCACTTGCCTTGGCAAATTATAGACGTACAGACTCACAATAATCTTATTCTGATTGGTGCAGTAAAATGAGAAACGTGTCTGAACAAAGACACGCTGCCAGTAACCTTGAAACAGAACTGCCGATGTGCACGTGAGTAATTGAAACAAAGTGGGGCAAAAATCTTTTCGCGACAAAATCGTGGCCCTAGAGACAATGTATTTTACTCCAAGTTTGTAGAGAAATAGAGTAAAAATGATCTATCGAATTGCAGATGTGTCGTGTTTATCGCAGTCTATGTTGTTAGGGGGACAAAATTTTGAAATAATATTAAAACTCAACTATATGCTTGTGTCTTGAAACACATTTCTGTGAGTACCGACATCGCCAACTGTTTGTGCATGGACACTTTTATTAAACTAACATTTATGCTAATTTCTGCTATTTATTCAATATTTTTGTGAGCAAATTTGTTTTATAGTAATTAGCAAGCTGTTGCACATCGTCAGTGACGTACATGTGCGTAAATAAATAATAGCTATATGTGGCTGTATTTTCAGGTTAGTTCGCTAGGTTTATCTAGATAAAAAATTGTTTAACCTCATAGTTTACACTTTGCAAATGTAAAACATAGCCTTTTTACTCATAAAATGTAACAGTAGCAGATGTATTTCACGTAGCTGATCGCTCTTTAGGACCTACATCCGAATTCAACGCACGTAACCGTTTTCATTCAGATCTGTTCATTCTACAGTAGGCTATCAATACCATACGAGGCGCTTACGAAATTTTTACTCGATCTACTAGATACTGTGTGTTGGTCAACAATAATGAACTGTTGGCGCAAAACTGGCATACATACGTTGACTTCAAGGAAGTCCCAACAAGCCATCTCCTGAATACTCCTACCTCCATGACAATGGCACAAAAAGAAGCGACACGATTGCCACAACACGATAAACAAAATATGTCCGCCAATCAGCACCGAAGTTTCTACGAGTCAGCTTGACAAAAATGTCGCACGCGACGTGAAATCCATATAGAAATTACATCGATTTTATTCGTGTCGGAATGTAATTTTGCACCGAAACTGCTGTGTTGGTAGTAAATTGCGTATATTTAGTTTAAGAGAGATTTTCGATGGTTATCATAAGCAAGTCATAACAGTTTAAGCAAACGTGCATTTATGCCTTGATTTACATATTTTGAAATGACAGTCAGTATTCAAAATATTAGTTATTACAAATAAGGATAAAAAATTTAAATACTGTAAACATCTGCGGCTGTCATACTAGATGTTAGTATGTAATTAATTAATTATTTTTATTATTATATGATATATAATGTGTTGCGCGGTAGCCAAACAATTGTTCGCATTTCTTCGTTCGTTTGTTAGAAATGTTAGTGTCGCATCGCGCCCTTTGTGTCGTTTCTGCCGCGCCATTGTGATTCCGACAACATAACTGTATGTACTGCTGTCGCTATCGAATGACAGTTATAGGTTAACGATGTTTTCTATATGCGATGTTACAGAATACACTCTTGTTCTTTTTTTTTTTTTTTTCATTGGTCCTCATCTACCTGTCCTAAGCATTGGTCGCGTCTCTAATGAACACGTAGGCGACTCCCTCCGTCGACTCCTGGCCTACCACACGCACTCAGAGGAAAACTCCCGCGGAAAGGGGAATCTCCCACGCACGCAGCGACGCGGCGAGACACTTCCGTGTTATGGGGAGATTTCCCCTGGGAAGCTGCTATCCGCGCTTTCATTCCGCCCACCTCCCGCGCTCACCTCATGCATTCTTCATCCCGGCCAGGAGACAGGAGTCGTCCCTGATGAGGAGGGGCGTCAGCTAATCCACACCTCATCCGCGTGTTCCCGGCGACGACATGACGGAGGACGTACCCACTATAACAAATTTTACGCAGTTTGAGATGCGGGGAAAAAAGAAATATGTACCGGAGCACGATAATTAACTGTAACCGCATTCCCTTGTGTTGGTATCGGACATACACTGTCAGCAGCATTGACAAGTTAAGTTAAACAAAACGTACCGCAAAATGGCATCACATAGCGGAAATGAATTGTTGGTTTCAAAATATGTGAAACCTGGTTAAATTTTTACACTGGGCTGCTACACTTGTAAAAAGACATTTAAGAAAGTTTCAAGCATCGAAATTAACCCAAACTGACGTCCTGTAACCTTTTCATTTATGTGGATATTTAACTGTTTTAACTATTTGATACGTAAGGTGGATTAAGTATACTAAAATAACAGCACACATAATTCTGTACTTTTAGGACATAATTTGCAATCCATAAACAATCATGCTCACTGTGTCTACAACATACTAACATACAACTTATCCGCCAAGATGCTGTGAAATTGACATACAGATGAGGAGAGTGGATAAGTTTATGATAAGATTTTCGTTTAGTGATCATAAATAATTTTTCAATATTCTAGAGCGTCGTTTACAAGCATTATTATCTACCCAGTAAAATATTATGTAAAATAGACTTCCTTGTGACATTTCTTAACTATTTAAGTAATTAATTTATTATTTATTAGTATTAAATGAGAAATATTTTTCAATTTCTAATGTTTACTTTCCGTTATTTTACATATACGCCTAAGTAAACTTAGGGTGCAAGCTTGATGGTTCGTAAAACTGAGGCTTTTTGTAGGTGTAATTGCAGTAATAATTGAACCTGTTTGTAAGATATATAAATTACAACTCGTCGACTACCATAAACGTTCGTTACTATCAATGACCATCTAGATGAAATTCCTGAAGCTCTCCAAAGTGCAAAGCAA
The DNA here is from genome assembly GCA_003012365.1 of Medauroidea extradentata. Classification (NCBI taxonomy): domain Eukaryota; kingdom Metazoa; phylum Arthropoda; class Insecta; order Phasmatodea; family Phasmatidae; genus Medauroidea; species Medauroidea extradentata. The sequence goes on from PNEQ01109125.1 coordinate 4,011, forward strand.
CATTTAACAGCAGGAAGGCACTACAGTAATAATCCGCGCGTTTGGTAAGTTCGGTTGTTTAATTCTAGAGAAAGTTAATTGCTGTGGATGTGCAACTGATGAAGAAATCGTAACTTAAATTCGTAGTGAAAACGCCAACACTAGTTGTGGTTTAAGTGTCATATTCCAAATTTAAGATGAATATATTTTTAACTATATCATTATTAAAAAAGAGTTTGTTAGTCTCACATTTTAAATAGATAATTTTTCTTATCTTTTAAAAACAAATCTTATATCTGATTAGTAAACTAGGATAGTTTTTGGATGACATTTTAGGATGCTGTAGCTCATTGAATGCTGTGAAAGCTCTCTCTGTCAGCAAGTTAAACTAGCTGTCAAGAGATTTCGTGTTCGATTCTCAGCTCCAGCCACACATATTTTGGTTTTCTGTAATTTTTTTTGGAAACAATTTTCCTAAGCGAATGCTGGAACAATTCACAAATAAAAATGCCACGGCATATTCCTCGCATAGTTCCTGTCAGTGTACCAAGCTGCGTATTACCGTCTCTAATGACAGGACGTAAAGTATACTTACCTTGGGCAAATCAAAAGTTGACTTATTTAAAATTTCGTAGGCCACTTTAAGCAAATTTTCCGTCCTACTAGACTATAGGGTAGAACTTGTTATAAGTGCAATACAGTAAATAGGAACCTTTCATAAATTCACATTTTGACATAAAGCTCAGAAAACTGTACATTTGGTATCTTGCAATAGTTTAAAATAGGTAGGTTACCTTCTGCTGTTGTATTTTAAATAATGTGCAGTACCAAATTAAGTACTTATAGTGTAATTTTTGCAACACTTGCGTTTCTGAAAGGTTGAAATTACCGTGCGAAACTTATAAACGAGAGTCTATGCAATTCAGAGGGAGAAAATTAACACCATCAGTATACTACAGTTATGTGTACCTCTTCTATTAAAAATTCCAGTTGTCGTTTGTATCACCGTCGCAATGATGTCTTGCAGTATTCTATTACTGTAGACTTTTTATTTGTTGAATTTACAAGGAATTCGTGCGTATTATTACATTACTAACCTTCGTAAATATACAATTTGTTTCCTTGTAAAATTATTTATTTGTAAAATTCCTTCAACCAAAATCCCGTGCTTGTAGGAAATGATTCAGTGGTAAACAATATTATTACCTCTGGTATAAACTTTTCGGTGGAATAACATTAATTTTCATACAACTAAGGTTCTAAAAATGAAGAAAATTTAATATGTGCGTGTGTAAACATACAAACGAACACTCAACAAGTAACTCGTTTTCTTCTAGTAGTAAATTGGCGGTTTACAGTCTGATTCTCGGCATATCCACTAATATTTGTTACTCAAAATAACTAGGCCTACACGTAAAATAATTGTTTTGACGGTTATCGCTCAATCAGTTCACTTTCCTATCAGAATAAATTCACAACTTCAAATTTGATTATTATTTCTCACTGCAAGCTGAGGCTACACTTTGTTATGTGGGTAATACTGCGTTTGTAATTTTTACATGAACAACCATATAGGATTATGAAGGATTTTCTTGGCAACTGGATTTCCCAGAACTTTCCTTGTAAAGGAAATATTTTTAAGTGTCGAATGTGATGTCGTGTTTGCCTTCCTTACGAAGAGTTGTACAAATTAATGTGATACAGGAACCATAGTGCCATCTCATCACGCCTTTGGGCAGGGTCACATTGTGTGATAGAAGGCAGGGGTGACATTTGGGCCGGCTGCTCGACAGTGAGACATGCATGTCGCCCGTCCGGCATGAAGAACGGAATAAGCCTGTGTGAGATAAGTGTGTAGCAGCGACGGAATGACAGAGGCGGGGGAAACGGGGGTTCCCCTTAAAAACTCGAAGGGCCAACGGCAACGTCCGCCGGGAATCAAACCCGGAGCCTAGGTGGGAGGCGAGAGGTCTAACCCCTCGACCACTGCGGCTCCACACTCTCGGATGATTAAAATAATTTAACTTCCGACTGTTGTCAGCCAGAACCTAGGTTTCCTTTTTCGAGGATCTTTAACTACCCCCGTACCCTTTATTTTGACGTTGCTGCATTCTCGCATCACATACTTCGTACCAGCGCTAAATAAGTTCCTAGTAAAATGGCCGCTTGATTAAACTTTATCCTTGCGGTTGAAACCTGAAAGTGTGGAGCGTTTAGGAATCCCGTTACCTGTTCTTAGAAAGTGCTGTAGCACGTTGCGATTTTTTTATTATCTAACTGGACTTTTACCTCTCATTAAATTCGCAGACCTACAAAAGCCATGCACACACTTTAATTTTGTTACTGCAAGTTTAAAATATGTAAACTTTTATAAATAAACGTCATGAGTCCTCCTCAAAACATCTGAAAATGTATTTTTCTGCAGTGCTGTAGGGTAAATCCCGACTTGGCGACTTGCGTTTGATTCCCGGCGGTGTCAGCCCCCGGATTTTCGCATGTGGGACTCATGTAGGACGATGCCGCTGGTCGGCGGGTTTTCTCAGGCATCTCCCGTTTTCCCCGCCCCTACATTCCGGTGCTGCTCCATACTACCTCATGTCATCCTTCACAAGCGCGACAGACCAAGGTGTTAAGAGGAGTCCTTCGCGGTGTCAAAATTTCCACCTTTGACGCGTGGGAACAGCGGAGCTGTAAGAGCCAGAGTCCCGCGCTAGACGGGAAGCATAAAGCCTCTATTCACAGTGCGTGAAACTGGCATGCAAGGTTTCCGTTGTAGTTTTTTTCCTATGGGACTTAAAGCGCTAACCCAAATATTTTATTTTTCGATCATATGAAGTAAAGACCAACGCATGCCTCGCGCTTTAAAATTTACGAATTTAAGATAATATTTTCGGAGTTACAGCAGTCTAAAGAAACCCGTTTTTAGTCATTTTGAGAGGCACGAAAAATAATAAATCTAACAAGCGTGCTGCATTTTGAAAACATTGAAGCATAGCTTCAAGTGTGTGTTTTTTTTTTTAAGATAAACATATTATGAATTAATTGAGTGGTTTCGCGTGAAAAGGAATACGTGTGACACGCTGCAACGCCGTCCATGCGCCAGTCGAGGACTCCTATTAAGCGCTGACCAAAATCTATTCACATTCCAATAAATAGAATTGTCAGGTCACCATTCAAAGTCCATGGGGAAGATAATATTAGCAAAACACTTCATGCCAGATGAATAATTTGCACGTAGAAATGATATTGTGTCATAAATGCTGGTCAAAGGCACCGTTAAGGCTCCATTGGATTTATTCTTTACACGCGAAGCCTATCAAGGAAACCCCTTTAAATATGACACAGAACGTGCATTAAGGCGCAGGTTCCTGATAGTGCTTTTGAAAGGATGTTTCAATGGTGTACCATAAATTGAGGTTACATTGCATAGTTTTTAAGTTAATTTGCGCCACATATTTCTGTTGTAAGTAAATGTTTGCAGAATCCCTACTTATTGGATACTTCACCATTCACAGAATTAATAGTAAATAGTTCCCCCCAGAATGACGTTAATATGTTGGTGCAAAGCAACCTTATTTTACGGTAAATGATTTAGCGAAATCTTGTGGACATACTACATTTCAGTGCTATGCCGACTCAGAACACCAAGAATTAGATAGTAAAAACAATAAAGGAAAAACGAGCCGAAATTGATACGGCCAATACGTACATAAATAATATTAAACCTAAAAAAAAACTCCAAGCGGAATCGTGTCAAACACACAGGGAAAAAAACTAATGCTATTAGGCTTGTTTTTCCTTTACTTAAAATTCCTGCCGATAATTACGTATTCCGAACTGACAACACCACTACTAAGAATTGAAAGATTTAACCTGAGGAAGACACCTAATTTTGACTAAAATTGACAGGGGTGGAATTGACATGATGTTGCTACACTGTCAAAATTATTTGTGACTTTATCGCACCGATGTATAGGAGTGATAAGAAATTATGCATTGTTAAATTGGTTTCCATTTGTAAACAGGATCATTCCTGTACATTCTGAGGAACCAGTGAAATCTATACTGGTGTTACTAGGCTTATATGGAAACTATTCTCAACTAGTTGCCCTACATACAATATGAAGAAAAGTGGCCCACACTGGATATGTGTTTAAATCTGCCAGTAACCTTTAGAAAATTTTTTGTACAGTGTAGAAGATGTTTTAACCCCATCAGGACGGCCACAAAGTTTTTCAAATAAAAGTTTTATATTTCTGTTCCAGGCAACCTGCTGGCATAAAATATTTCATCTCTAGCCCGGGGAACTGTTAATTGCATATTTATTCAGCCCGCTGTCACTCCTGCTGGAAGGGATGCTAGCATGAGTTGGGGAGGGAGCGGATGGGTCAAGGGAGGGCAGGTTTGCGGATTGTAGGGCATGACAGGAGAACCACGTGAATATTTGAACTAGCTACATATTTTTTTTATTTGCGGTCTCTGGGCTGCTATATCCCTCCCCTGCCGAGCTTCGCTCCCGCCCGCACGTTAAATATTTCAGCGAATTAAATCGGTTTTCGCGGGCTTCCCGGCTCGATGGGACCCCAACGCGCTTCGGACGCCGTCCTGCTGGACCGCTAGCCGAGGGGAAAATTTGCGAAGTAAATAATAACCAGCCGCATGTGCTGGGCTGCAGTTATTCTCGCAGAAACTTGGGGTAAAGCATATAGAAATACTAGCAACGTAAGTCCGCTACCACATTTGGATCAATATTAAAATTTCGTAAACTATAAAAAAAAGTATGGTAAAAGAAGTCCTTGCTTTGTGCATGACGATGTTGTAGCATGTCACATGTATTCTCTTTACGTAAAACAATTGTAACTTATTCCTGTTACGTTTATCTACGAAAATAACACACTCCGATTCTATAATTATAAAAATTCAGGACACTTGCTACAAACATTTACGGGCCTATAAAAACGGCTAAAAACGGCTTTTATCAGCTGTTATAATTCCGAAAATACCTCCTGCGTCGGCCTTTACTTCATACTATTCAAAAACTAAAATTTTAATCGCCATCACTGTAAGTCCTACAGGCAAAAAACTACGAAGAAAACCTTGCACATCAATTAGAGGCAATTTGCTTCTCGTCGAGGTACTTCGGCTCTTATCACTCAGCTGTCCCCACGCGTCGAAAGTGGGAATTTTAAACCGGAACACAACGACTTAAGATTGTCTGGCTTTATTTGGAATTCTGAGAAGAAAATTATTAAATCGGCGACTATACTGCAAATTGTATTTACCTTGAGGTTCACTACAAGCATGGCAATTGAGCTAGTAATGTATAGTTCGGTCGCAATTTGTCGGGCAAATTATGAATACAAAAAATTTGCCACACACAACAATTAAATCGCAAGGTCTGTACTGTAGTGCAATGTAAATAGAATTTGAGGTAAAGTCGCATTTTTAACATTTTTCTTTTTAGAATTAAAAATAAAGCTAAAATAATAAAATTCAATATGGTGGCTGAAACCGAGCCTTAAGCAGAACATTTGCGAATATTTAAATAAATGTATCCTTTATAAACAACTAATATGTATTCTACATGTTTATGTGTATGCAATGAGTGTGTGCGTATTTTTCTGATGGCCATTCTAGTCAAAACAAAAATAAAAAAAAAGTGATATACATTTATAATCATAGGGAAAATGTTGGACTATATTGTTAATGGGACTTGTTTACCTCTACATGTGGCAAGTATGCCTGCGAAGTAATCGGTGGTACGACAAAATGACAGGTTGCGAAAGCAAGTCTTCAAAGAATAACACAGAATCAGGAACCTGCATCGGGAGAAATGTTTCAGGATTACAGCAGCAACAACGTAACTGGCATTTGTTGCATGAATGTCACAAGTGAAGAAATCAGCAATCAGAGAAAAAACTGAATGAGAGATCTTGAAACTTAGAGCTACGTAAATGAATTAGAAATTTCACAGGTTCGTTCCTGATAATGAGATCATTATCAGATGTTATATTACTTCATACTCTGAACATTGTGAAGAACTCCAAGTAAGCAGAAAAGTACATTCAAGTGTTCACATCAGTGATACAGATGCACGTATTTGCAGTGGACAATGGTAGATGCCGTGTTTGATGTAAGGAAGCGTGTTGGCGATAAGAGTTAGACTGGCTCATGCGTCAACAATCACATCGCTTTCATGGGTAGTGTTTTCGTCGTTGGTTTTTTACTTTGGTACTATCAGCGGTGACCCTATAATTTTATTTATGTAAAGTGCATGGTTAACTCCAGCGAAAAATTTTCTATTTCTTGTTCACGATTATGTTTTGGTAATTTTTACGTGGTAGCTGCCTGAAAAATACATTTTCAGCTGTTTTGAGGTGCACTGAAACATGAACCCAAGCATGATATCTAGAAAAAAAAGAGAAGCATAGTTTTAAATGTATTTTCTTTCGTAGACAAATATACCGAATAAACGTTTACTAGTAGTTCTTAAAAAACAAAACCTTTCTCCTAGCACGCTGCATTTCCACGCCCTGTCATTCCAGCGCTGCTCCATACTCATATCATGTCAACCCTAACCTTCGCTGAAGATCTCGATGTTGACCAAACTCTCTCACTCATTCATCCTAACATGCTGCAACAATGTAAATGCGCCAGTTGGTCAGCGTATGGATATTGTAGAACTGGTTCGTGATGTATTGCAGAAGGGGCCAGACTGAGCAGGAATCAGCCTAACGAACAACACGAAGCAGCTGTATAGCCGGAGAGGAAGAAGAGAACAGATGAATGATTCGTGATGGTTGGATCTGTGCCCTCATCACGAGCCTCCGGACCTCTATATCCGCGGAGGCCGACCAACCAGTCGTGTCAATATCACACGAGGGTGTTGTCCCCAGCCGCCGTCCGACATCGGTCAGCCGCTCGCTTTGCCAGCCGGTATTTATGTTTGAGCCTCGGCGAGCCCAAAGGGAACAGGCAGGGGGCGTGGTTTACCCCTCATCGAGGGGGTGAGACTGGGGTTATTCTCCGCGCTAAGGGCCAGTCTGTCACAGGACACCACCGCTTGTTTGATGAACTCCCCTTCCGTCTCTCTACCGAAGAGGAGGGGGTGCCATTACTGCACCACCCCTCCTCGTCGTGTAATCACATTTACAACCACCCCCCATGTGCACTTCCACAACCGGCTCTACCAACCCTTGCCTCTTCCACTGCCCGGATTTCCCACACCCCCAACTACATCCCTTCATGGCCTGTCAACTCTATTTACCACGGGGTCATTTGCCGTCGCGCCCCTTCCTTTCCCTTTCCTGTCGGTCCTGTCCCACTTGCTGACATTCTCCCTTCTCCCCCTACGCAGCTCTTTACCCCGCGAGGTGACTTTTTAAACGTCATCTTCAAGCGACGTGAAAAGGGTAACTGCATATTGAAGGGCGACGGGGAAAGGTTAGACGGCAATTAGCGAAAACACTGCGGAGTTGAACGGGATAAGAGGTTGGCGCGCACGAGGAGTCCTCTCTTCTCAACCTACCCACACATTTTCCACCCTTAGGTTGAGCTGCGAACGAACAACGACTGCATCGGTGCGTTAGTTCCGTTTCGTTACCCAAACGAGACTGTCTTTCATCTCCCGACCTGTGCACTCCGATGAGTTAATGTAGTTAAAATATTGAGCAACATTCTTCTAATTTACGAAATAACCTGTTTGTAGTTCATACATGGTAAAGCTAAATTCATGGCTGGCTGGAATTTCAACTATTTCGCGGTGTAAAAACAAAACTGGTCAATTTGCATTACACAATGTCACAAACTACAAAGGCACACAGTTTATCTAATTAATATGCCTTTGCGCAGTAAAAATACAGCCATGCAAGAAATAAAAAATAAGTTTGTGAGGTAGATGTATACATGTGCACTGCAGACTGCAGTTGGCGGCCAAATCTCTTTATTATTTTATTTATTTCTTAACATAATGCAAATTAGTAAACATAATGCAAATTATTAAACATAACGCAAATGTTTAAACATAAATTATTATATTAAATATATTAAGTGAAATGAATAGGTATTGTTTATTGAATACACAAAACATATACAGATATGTTAATAACTTACAGTGTTATAAGCCTATGCATAATATTCATGCAAAATAAGATATAAACGATAATGTTAAAAAAGGAAATTCCGTAGCAAAAGAAAAACTAAAGAATTCCCTATATTTTCTTAACCTCAAAAAATAATAATACATGTTAAAAGGAGTTTCAGAAACCCTGGAACTGCATATGAATTGATCCCAATCGAATGGGCCTTAGTTAGTAAATTGGCGAAAATTAGTTAGGACTAGGGTAAATTATCTTTAGGGGTGATTTCGTCGTTCTTCATCACATACTTCTGTCAGATTACACGCACGTGGCTGATATATATGGATTATAGATATCCATGTAGAAAATTCGTCAGTCTTTGACTATGTTATCTAGTATTTTTAGTAAAACCACAAACGAAAGTGGAAATTTACAAGAACTTGCTGATAATGTATAACTACTGTAATAATTCAATACAAATATTGGCTAGAAATTTAATTAATCTTTTGTTAAAAATAACATAAATAGTAATTATTTTACAGGCATTATCATTATAATTTTTTAAAACTATTTTGAAGTTGGGGAAAGAGGTACGTGCCCCCCTGTTGCCTCCCCCTCCTCCCGAGACTACGCCTTTGCATGGAACAAACGTACAGCGAATTGTTACATGTTGAAGAAACATAATTTTTCCTCTGATGTACAAGAAATTGGCTAAGCAGGTGAGACAGTGAATTATCTTGAGACAAAGCTCAATGCAAAAATAATAATAAAAAAAATATCAAGAAAACATCCTTATATCCATAGTGAGTCTAGTTTTTGTCAGTAACTTTCTAAACGACTATAGTAGTCGACCACGTGTTGACGTTTTATATGTTTGCAAAGAGCATAACTTCAGTCTGAGTGGTCCACAATTAAAAGAAGCACTTAACGCTTGACTCAAGTGAAACTCATGGTTCATAAGATAAATACAAAGAATTGTTTTATAACGAAAATGGGTTCTGAAATAGAAAACAAACAACTACATGTTCATGCTGTTGCCTTGGACTATACGCAGAATATACAACTGCTTCTAATTCCTGCGCAACGAACATTTTATACGATACAGTCAATAACAAACGTATTCTGCGAACATAAAATCAGCAATAAGGTATATCGAGAAGGAACAGCAAGGATAGTACCGAAATAAGTATGGCTGTTCCTTCATGAGTACCTATTGTAAGGTGCCACTCCACATATTACTCACCTACTTATCTATTCGGATGATTGTAGAGGGCAAATTCAAAACATTATATTGACAAAGGTAATGTTCACATATTTTAATTTCTTGTCGTTGGTGTATTATAAAAGGCAGTGACACAATTCCAAAGAATAATATAAACAACACATACCACGGAGTAAAAACACGGCCTACGGAACTGTATGCATTTCACTTCCCTATACAATTCTTTGAAAGGCTGTATTGTAGCTTTCGTGTGTACTGATGGTTTGGTGAAATATGCATTTCGTATAGTCCTTCTATAGGTCATTCGGGATAAGGTGAGAACTTTTGAAACCATAGTTGCTTTTTTCTTTTCAGTTAATTTATAGTTTGCTTCTTTTTTAATATAAGCAAAGCACGCTTGAGTTCAAAATAAATAAGATTTTTTGTAGTTATTATTCCAGAAAAGGTCTTCAGGGTGTTCATTTTATTGCGAATCATACAGGCAAACGTCTTCGGTTTTCCCCTCGAGACAATGATAATCTGCAGCGCAGGTCCGCATGAAGATGAAAACATTTTCACATATCAGCAGATTACGCAAATATGTACGCGAACATAGAAAAGGCTTCTACGAAGGCTTTGATCATTTACCAATAGACGCAGTCCTAAAGCATCCGCATAAATCCAAGGCGATTCTGGTTCTGTTCTCTGCGGGGTCGGACCCAAATGTTTCAAATGTGGGATTCATATCGCACGTTGCCTTTGGCCGGTGGATTTTCTAGGATTTTCTCCTGGTATTTCAATTTTTTTCCTCCATTCTCATACCGTCGATGATGCCTTGTTGTAGGTATAACGTGTCAATAACACGGAAACGGTTTCCATTAACACTTTGACGTTTCCATATCAGACATACTACGAGACCTGCCTGATTATATCATAAACGGCTTATGGTATCACCACATCGTGTTCATTCTTGTACTATATTGTGGACATCAGTAACATCGATATATCAAAATTTAAAAAGTAATCGACATTTTAGGCTTGTATACATATATGTTAATATGTTATAACATTGTATTACGTTAATTACGTCTTTAACATGAACTGAATTGAATGCTATGTAGTATGTATGACGTAACTTGTATTATTATATAAGCATACAACAGTAATATGTATAAATGTCACTGAATAATTGTTAAGATAGTCCATGTCGACATCCTAAATAAAAGACCTCAGTCAGAGATATTGGACAGTTTATCACAAACGAATTAGTCTGTAATAAATATGTTTAAATATAGTGCTTACTTCACGGTTACTAACAGTATATTGCGACCGTGCTGTAGCAACTGAAAATTAATATATGAGCGTGATGCATACTTTCTGGATATTTTCGGAACTATGTCGCAACGACATGGTTAGTTTAGTTAAGATCGATTGAATAAGGTGTTTCCGAAAATCACACATGAATTCCGCCAGGTTGTACCAGAAAGAAAAAGTATAATACGAAAAAAAGTCGAAACGATTATTCCGCTAAAATAGTTATTGCAGAAGCTACGCGCTTCTAAAACCTCAGTTTTAAATGAAAGTAAAATAAGGTACTCCTATTAATTAAGCAGCAAATCTTTGAAAAGTATTAAAAAGAACAAACATCTTACGCCTTTATAAAATCTGTTAGTAATGTCATCCTCCGTGCATTCCTGGCAAAAAATTGGTTTCCAGTACATATATCAGCTTCCAAGAATGTTGACCACAAGCAAATATATAAGGATTTATTATTTACACATTTAGATGTGTTCGTTTGTCCAACAATATTCTCTAAGTTACGGTAACCTATTTCAATGCTTTACAAGTGTATTACTTAGTAGTTCGACAAACTAACAAAATTGTGTGAGATACATATTAAAATTCTCATTAATGTGATACAGGGGGAATCTGGATGAAAAGAAAATGTCAAGAATTATACCATCATTCGGAAAAAATCACACATACATTTTGGAAAAGACGTTTGAAACTTTACGGACATATTCTCCGGGTGGACAATCAGAGATTGACCAAAATAATTCTTAACCTTGCCCTCTCAATGAAAGCTAAAACTAACTGGCCGCTTGAAGTTGGAAAAGATCTTCAGGAAATAGGCTTCACAGATGATAATATACTAGACAGATCAAAGTACATAAAACTAGTTGACAATCACCACTTTGCAGACCACCCAAATACTAACGTCAATAAAACCTGGTCAGAAGATCGCAAGCAAAGCCACAGTGAGAAGGTGAGCCGATTTTAGACGAAGAAGAAAAAGGCAATGACATCAGCTAAATAAGTTCAATCGTGCTCCTTAGTCGGGCATGACGAAGAATGAAGAAGAAAAAAAAATTGTTCTGCAAATTTATATAACAACATGAAATTATTCTATGATGAGCAGACGAGCAGATATTATTGATTACGTTTGCCTACGAATATGCAATTAAAAATATGCGAAAGTAAAACCTTGCTTGCTGTAAAACCAATGAGGAATAATAAAAAATTAAAACAACGGCATTATTATCTGCTATACTCTGGGTAAAAACTTCAATAACAAAATTTGAAAATTTGCAAAACAGTTAGTTAAGCTTGCTCTTCTTTGGAACTAATACCATAGATTGAAATACTTTCGAACTGTGTACGCTATGTCTTACAGACTCTTGAAACACAATCAAAATATATGGACACATTGCAAAACAATTATTTATTAATGCATTTTTCTGAGGGAATGAGAAAATTTTATTCTTTTCCCTATATTTGTATATTTGTTTGACTGAGGTGTATTCCTTGAAATATCGAAAGAACATAATTTCATCACGAAATCCTTCTCGACACTAATAAGCAATACAAAACCGGTAAAGGATTAGGAGGAAATATCAGACAGCGCCAAGGAGTGATTACGCGAAATGAGCGACGGCTGTCGAAGGCAGAGGCATTCATGCGCGGAGGAAGCATTCAGCAGCTGCTCCTGACAGTGGTTGGAGGGGAAATTCCCTGTTTTACCCCTTCTCGCGTCCCACCATGTAACCATGACGTGGGTTCACAGAAGCTTCCCTCCCTGCCGAGGTATTACGTACGCGCGACGTTGGATCGTCAATAATAAATAAACCGCGTGCCATGCTCCAGCCTTCTATCCTCCGGGGGAGACATGACAGGAACAGAACGCTGCAGAGGTTTACTCGAGGTGGAGGAGGGTAGAGGAGAAAATAGGAGCCAGAATTCTCTCCCCAGCCGGACAGGACTTCATTTCCCGAGGGCTGGAGAGAAGGGGCAAATGTGGAGGAAAAGTAGGAGTTGGAGGACCCTGAAAAATGCTAGCGAGACGCCGAAGGGCCGTTCGTCAAGGTGTGTGTGTGGGAGTGGGTGTGTCTCCGTGTACTTTACGACTCCTCTGGGACCACGTCTTCCCTGCGTCCCTAGAGACTCGACTGGTACAAGAAATAGAGTATTTTTTCTCTCTCACACCTTCTTGCCACATGTTTGCACGAAATGAAGAAGTATAATCATGGACGTTCTCGCTTCTTAGCTAAACACTTGTGAAACAAACCTCATAAATACTGCTGGCTGGAGTTCAATTAGTTATTTTTACTAACATGAAAGCTTGCTGAAAGTGCCTGACTTAGATTTGAAAAGACGAAGTGTATTGAAATCTGTATTATGGACATTCAATAAAAAATATTCAAAAGGGGAGTTAGAACGTGTTAAAATCACTAGTGGGTAAAACCTATCGACACTATGCAATTTACTGAACCAATCGGTGAAATTTGCTCACCAATTCTAGTGAAATATAATTCTGTTGTAACCCCTGATGGATGTTGCATTAGCTGTGTGAGAAAATAAAGTAATGCGTGCTTTATGTATTACTTTGCAAATAAGCAATTTTAAGTTAGTTGAGAAGAAAGGAGAAATGTTAAAGGCTGAAAAATATAAGTGTGGCGAATATGAATGTACTTACCCGTATGAATGCAGTACACAATATTTAGCACGTAGAGTTTTATGTGTATTTTAATGTTGTGCTACAATAGCCTTTAGAAACATGCCATATTATAACGCGCGAGAAAGCTCGTACACTCGTCACATTTTCTAAAATTTCACTAATGCTATATATATATATATGTATATTTATATAAACACACACACACACACACACACATATATATATATATATATATATATATATATATATATATATATATAAAGGGGTACCGTAAAACGGGGTGATTTGAAACACTGGGGCGAACAGAAGCACAATTTTAAAACTAAATTTTTGGTATTAATTCTATTTTAATTTTTTTTTTTTTGTTTTTAGGTAGGCAAGTTAACACTTTACGAACAATAGTTTTACAGTAATTAAAAAATTTGAAAGCAAAAGGTGTCAGCTTGGAATGTATTTCGAATTTTGTTTCTATTCACCCCAGTGTTTCTAATCACCCCGTTTTACGGTATTTTAAATTTCCCGCTCATGAAAACATTGAATAACTAGCCGGCGTTCAATAAAATCTTGGCCTACCTTCGATCATCAAGCAAACCTGGTCACGTGACCGAGTATGCTGGCTAAAAAAAAGAAGGTTACTTTCGTAAACGCCTCTGAAATGTGGCCATAAGCGTGATTGAAGGAACTGTGTATTTTCAGAACTGGTTCTTGGACATAACGCCGTTGCATGCAAATTTAGTTGCATAGCACTCCCCCCCCCCCCCCCCCAAAAAAAATAGGAAGAAAATCTTATATTAGACGCTGTCAATTATAACACATAACATACAATTTCGGATAGGAATGCAGTCTTCTCACAAAATACGACCAAAAACAGAAATGAAAATACAAATTAATTCCGGAATGGATTATTTATAGTCATATGAAGAAAGAGAAACCCAAAAAAGGACAGCGAAATAAACAACAAAGTGTTGTGTATAATAATTGCGGTAAATATATGAGGACAATGACGATAACGCAATACACAAGAGATACGGTCATTTAGTTTCAAATCGAACACTCTGCTCATTAAAATATATGACACTAGTCCCCACATGTATTTGGGAAATTTACACCACTTTAATGACTGGCGACATTTTTGTTGTAGCGCCTAGACTGATAAATGTTTTGACGTTAGTTAACAAGTTTTTTCTTGAAAAATTAGGAAATTTTTTACAGCGTATGTTAACAAAATAAAAAAGGGAGAGAGTGTGTAGTGAATTATCAGAGGCTACACGATCTTTTTTGCGGTGCTTTATAATAATAGCTGAGAGCTGCAAGTGCTCGCCATCTTCAGAAGGTTAAATAACTTCTGCAACGCTATTTATTCTCTAATGAGAGCTTCAGCCAGAACAATAACTACACTGTTGTTGGAGTGGATGTTTTTGTTCATTACTATACTAGATTATCTATAAACACTGCAAATTTTAAAAACATTTCTACGGATATTAAGTTAAGATGACCATAAATCATCTTAAATTTTGAGGTTTATAGTTTCACGTTGAGTAATTTATTGGGATACTTTACGAAAATACCGAACTTCCAACTTTAATCAAATTCAATTAATTAAGACGAAAAAGTTTGCTACAAAGCAACGTTAAAACGGCGGGGCGAACAAATATCTGAGCACATCATATTGAATGTAGAACTTTCATTCAGTCAAGATAATAAAAAAACAAAGTAGACGGTGCATTTCGTTAACACTGCGAGTAAACACTGTAATGAAGTGACAAATTCTATATGAACCGTTATTCTCACCGAAATCCTGCACACTCAGGGACAGTTGTATAAACATTAAACTATCTGGCTGTTAGCTAACACCGCGTTAGCCTATTCTCTTGTTAACTGCCCCGTTGTATTGTATCAGCCGTTTTTATTCCCTAGTTAGCTAGCATGTTGTTAAGAGTTTTGGTGGTGTTTTATGTTTATGTTGGCAATGTAGTTACTAGAAATGTAGTATTTTTTATTTTGAAAAGTAAGACGACGTTGGCAAGTGTGTAGTGTGTATGTATATGTATATAATATATATTATATATATATAACGTATTATTTCCAAAAAAAGTATTTACAAAAAATGAAAACATTTACATGTGAAATTATAACATGTTCTATATTAGGCTATATTGCACACTTCACTCGAGTTATTACAATATACGTATCACGTATGCTACACTTAACTTCAAAATATGTGACGAAGTTATAAATATTAAGAGTTTGAATTTATATTTAAGAGAGATTCTACTGGGATTATCTTTATTTCATAAGATTGGAGGGTTATCTTTTACTATATAGTCTTTCGTGAGTCTGTTTCACAAATCGCTTCACATATGTTTACAGTCTACACAAATCAAACCTACCTCAGTAAACACCTGCAAAGCCAGCTAAATTTATCGTAGAGTCCTTGTGAGAGTGACGTAAAACATGTTAGCACTAAATTGCTTAGAAATAACGTAAGTATCACGACGTGACTCACGACTCGCTGAACGACGAAAGCCACTTGTAGGTCTACTTTAGGAAATGCACTCATAAATCAAGTTACAAAGTTATGAAACTGGCGTGAAATTTAAAACCAACTACTCAAATATAAAACTTAAGGCCGTATGATTTACGTTTGTGGCATAAACTAACTGTGAAACATAGCTATTTCACTTGCATTAAAATTGCTGCTTCCAGTGACAAAGTTTGTAATTATTCACGAACTTCACCAATCAACGAAAATGAATAAAGTATCCAACACGCTGAATTATAAAACACCGAAATTAATTAACTTTTGCTTTTCCTCACACTTTGGAACACAACATATATTTGTAACGATAATTATGTTATAATTTTCCTCTGTAGCTTATCAATATGAAGTTTCACATCTCCTACATACCCTATCTTTATTCAATGATCCGTGCACATGTTCGAGAAGGCTACACAATTTGAGGTTACCCCGTTAAATTTATTTTGTGGTCACTACAAAAATATTTTGCTATCACTACTGAACAATATTGTGGATACCACAAAATAATATCGTAGTTAGTACAAAACAATTTTACACGGAAGACTTTCTACAAAATTTCTCTTTCTGTGTTTTTTTTTTATTTGATTGGTTAAAGCTCTCAGTAACACTACTCATTGTGTACAGTATCGAAATTAACTCCACGTTATTTCCGATATTTTTTCGAAATACCATTTTAAAATTCAATTTTCTAGGGATAATTTTCCTTTGCAAATTGCGCTAGACAAAGATTTTACTGTGTAACCAAATGTAATTTTTTATAAGTAATTATCTCTCAAAAGTTGTATTATAAGTTAAGAAACAACTCGATTTTGTTTATATGAGGGGCTTAGAATGAAGGTGGTGTGAGTCACTTTTATTAAACAGTGCTCGTTTCTTTCATATGAAACTTAATTTGAAAGGAAGTTCTGTTACAATTATTACACTTTTGTTTACTCAATTTTCGAATTAAAATTCAAGTAATACAAAACTGGTGATGTACTTAATATGTAAAATCAATTAATCGTTTTGTCAAAATTACTACGTACCTTAAACAACTGTTATTCTAAGACCATCTTTTATAAATTATGAAATACAAAAATATTTCACACTTTTAGAATTAGGCTACAATGAACAACATTTGTTTCTGGTTGGATGTAACGTATTTCAAAGGTGAATATTTTTTAGACAGACATGTAATAAGCCAAATACTCGTGAGGTACATGACCGCGGGGTGTTTAAAGTCCAGCAGGCGGCACAAGGACGGGCAGGTACAGTAAACACCCTGGAGGTAATGTGTGGTATACTTGCCTGAGGCGCGGCACGTGCGATAGCTCCTTGTCGGCGGCGTCGAGCCAGCGAATGTCCGGGGGCGGGCTGCCGTGAGCGGAGCAGCTCAGCACGGCTCCCGTCACATTGGAGAACTGTGCGAGGGCCGGAGGTTCCTGCAGGAAGACAGGCCCACGTACCTGGGGCGGCTCTCCGGCTCCAGCTACAACAATACACCAGTCAGTCATTAGCTATCTCTTCCACACACTCTCTTCATTATCTACTCTACAATGAGCGAAGGAAATTTGGCGAAATTCGGGCAGTGGCGTAGCCAGGATTTGTGTAAGAGGAGGGTTTAACCTGAGAATAATGTAACGAACACCGACCACTCCTGGGGGTTCTGGGTGGTTCTCCCCTGGAAAATTTAGATTTCAAAGTGCAAAGTAGTGTTTTTTTAGCACTTTTTCTTAACAAAACATTGAATAGTATACCAGTCCAAATAATTTCAATAATTTAATAAGATTTTTTTAAAATTTTTTGTGGCCAATGAGGAGTGTTAGAACCCCCCATCCTCACCCGCTTGGATACGCCCCTGAACTCGGTGTACGTAAACACCTTAGTACTGTAAGGTAATGCTATTGTCCAACATTTCTACCGCCTTTACGATTGTTATTTCATTAATATTAAACGACAGCATATATCGAGAAGTTGTTGCACAGTTTGGTTAAATACAGTGTATACTATGATAACTAATTTTTCCAAGATAAAATACACTTTGGTTTGAGCAAACTATGCAATTAAGGAAATTACCATCTGTTAACAAATTAACTAAATCTACTAATTATTTGTCAAGAAAAAACTATACTCATTAGTAAAAATAATGTTTAACAAAACTGTACAACTGTTTTTCTATCTTTGCTCTCCTTGCCGGAAGCTTATTTTCGTTTCTTACACTAGGCACGTTCGAAATTGGTTATTTAAAAAAAAGTACTTACGAACACATTGCAACGCATTTGAAGTGCGCGGTGGGTGGCATCCTTAACGGTGTTCAAGTGCGATGAATTCTTAATTCCATGTTTTTATAAAATTGTGTTAGTTTTGTAGACGATATTTGTATGTACATTTTCTTCTAACGAAACAATTTTAGCTTGCAAAGTTATCCCATATCAATGCGCTAAACTCAAAATTTACATGTTACACTGCCATATCAAAAGGGAAAACCAACTGACTTACCTAAATAAGTCATGGTTAACTAACATCTCATTAGTTATGTAATAAAATATTTAAAATCCCACAATGTAATATTTTGAATTCCTTTAAAAATAATCGCAAATGTACTGGGAAAAAAAATTTGCATTTTCAGCCATGTATTTAACTACAAAAAATGTTTACTGGGAATTTTTGAATGTTCAGTTACATTGCATTGTCATGTTATTTCACTTAAGTACTGCAATTGGTTTTTCTCTATTTGCATGACTGCATAAAAATGCAAATTTCAACTTGACGCACCGTTATGGAGAAACTAAAAAAGATTAAAAAAATAGTTTTATAAGTGGAAACTGTACTCAAAAGTATCGTCTACGAAACTGACACTATTTCATAATAATATAAAATTATAATTTTATTGCATTTGAACACCCTTAAGGCGGCTCCCTATCTGAACTTGAAATGTACTAAGGCGTGTTACGAATATAAATTTTGTGGCGAAACTATTTAACTTGCAATACATTTGTAATTTAGGAAATTACTACGCTCTTCATAGTAGCTATAATTGTTTAAACTTTGAAAAATCAGTACGCGTATTAACAAGAAGTTACCAGCATAACTAATCAGCGTACTTTCCTCAACATGAATAAAAATTAACTAATAAGTTGAAATAGGTGTCGTAGGTCTAGCTATATTAAATATTATCTGATTTAATATCATGCTATGTTTTACATAATGAACCTACAACAATACAGGAAAGCTAAATCGAAGAATAATAAAATAATGAGTAGGTATGATATAATTTGCCTAAATTTGGTACATTAGTTCTTTAAAAATGTATTAAATAATATATCCATATCATTAAATCATTTAAACAAGAGTGGGGAGAGGGGTGCTATAAAATCATAATTTTATATTTACATGAAATATTGTTAGTTTTGTAGACGATACTTGTGAGTGCAGTTTACACTTACGAAACAATTTAAACTCGCATAGTTTTCTCATAACGTTGCGTCAAAGTCAAAATTAGCATTTTCTGCTGCCATGCAATTAGTGACAACCAATTAACATATGTGAATGAAATAATTCACAGTAAACAAACTTACATGCCACGGGCTACGTAATGAAACGTTTTTAAAAATTTCCGTGAATTATTTTTGTATTTAAAAAAATGGCAGAATTTTCAACTTTTTTCTTATACTTTTGCGATTATTTAAAGTACTCAAAAATATCAAATTATGGTCTTTAATTATTTATTACATAGATCATGGGATGTAATATCAGAGTGAATTATTTTTTCAAGTAGGTAAGTTGGTTTTCACTATTTGCATGGCAGCAGAACAAGCATATTTTGACTTTGTCGCACCGTTATGAGAAAACTATGAAAGCAAAAACTATTTTGTAAGAGGAAACTGTATTTTCAAGTATCGTCTACAAAACTAACACTATTTCATAAAGATATAAAATTATGATTTCATTGCACTTGAACCCCCTAATAAGGGCGTAGTACATAATTCAACGCTAAAAGCAATAATCTATAACTGTAGGTTTCTTAATGCCAATTTGCGAAAGTTAAACTATACCAATCGTAGACAATAGCTTTAGTCAACGTTTTAAACAAAATTGTTTCCAGTGTTACGAGTTTCTGAGGCACAATCTCTGACGCTGGAACCTCGTGCATTTAACTGCGCCGCAAGACATCACGCATAACGAATGAGTAATTCTGGATAAATTTTTACTCATAAAGTTGGCAAATACTATTATCTATGTTTGCCATTGAGTACTTTATCCATATTGGCTTCTAAAAAAGTGTAGAAATTATTTAACGTTTTCAGCGATCATTAAAATTTGTTTTTGGACCATAACGTTTATTCAAATTGTATTATCAAAATTTTTGACCAAGGAGAGGACATATGTATTCTTTGTGAACTGCTTAAGATATATAAGAATATAATTTTTCATTAATTTGTACTGCAGAATCATTGCAAAGGAATTATAGGTTAACTATTTAGAATTCTCTTGCAATGATTCTGCATGGCAAATTAATGAAAGATTCCATTATTTTTTTATGTCGACCAGTTTACTAAGAATATATTCTATGCTTTGTAGAAGAGAAAATTTTGGTAACGCAATCTGAATAAATGTTATGGATCAAAAACTGAAAACACAATAAAAGTGCCTAACACGCCCCCTAACACGATTTAAATTTAAAATTTAGGGGTGGTATGCAATATAAATTAAACATGAAATTTTATTATTCTTTGTAATGTATTTTATGAGTCCTTTTTTTAAATTGGTAACTTTTAAAACTACAGTACTAAACGAAACAAACTCTTCTACATCGTGTTTCAAAAATTTGGTCACCCTTTGAATTTGAATTTTCGCTGTCCAATGTATGTAACGCAACATATATAATGTTGTCCTCTATAGCGTAAACTAATCTTTTTGAACACAATGCAATATTTTTTAAAACAAATTTCACATAATTTTATTGAAATAATCTTGTAGCAACACGTCTAAAAATTAACGATGGAGGAGTGGTTTACGTTATTAAAAAATAATTATATGTATAGCTTTTCTGCAACACAGAAACACATTCTGGCAATCGATTTACCATAAAGTCTACTATATGCTGAATCAAAATAAGTTTAAGAATTTTCATTTTTGTTGATCCACTAAAATGTTACAAAGCCGTAACGTTACACATTGCACGGCAAATCGCGCCTGCCGGACCATATAGACCAGTTGAGTATGTGGTTTGCGCTCTGACGTCAAATCTTATCACCTACTGCTGGCGCAAGTACACCCCAGCGGTACGTATCGTGGCACATTAATGCCTCGCACGGCTATCAGCGTGGACCTAGTTAATACAGCCACAGAACTAATCTCATGGTCAGTAGGTATAACCGCCAAGAGTTGTGTTTCCGATACATCTTCATTCAAGCACGGATTACTTCCTACGTACCTCACAACGAAATTCCATTGCCAACCTACGACTGAGCCAGACAATACTGCTTTGCAGTAAAGATGTGTCTAGGTTAGATTTTTCTGTATTTTTCTTATAGTCTTAGTAATTTAAATTATACGTTTTTTTATAGTTTTAGTGTTCAGTTTGGTTTTTTACAACAGTTTCTTCCTCCTAGAGTTTGTTTGGTATCAGCTACCATTAAAATATTTGTTTAAAATGTATATACTCGTACACATACATGTCATTAGACACCTTTGCTCGGCATCATATCACGCAAATTCTCCAATAAGAATATTATTTTTTTGTGATCGCTAAATACAAAATGTAGTGCTGCACTCACTTATCCACTCACAGTCCAAACCGATGGACCAAGAAGCACGAAATTTTGAGGATGGCTTTTTCTTATGCAGTGAGAAATGCACTAAGAAAGTATTTTCTGAAAATGTAAAATTAAGAGGGTAGAAAGAGGTTAAATGTGTTTTCAGGGAAGCTTTGATGCGTCAAGTCCTATTCAAATATTGAGGTAATTTGTTTTAAATTAAAAATGAATTTTTACGAAAATTCATAATATTGCTTTTAGATTTCTCGAAATTCGAAAATTAAGACAGTGAAAATCTTTAAAATGTGTTTTCAATAAATCCCTGAAAACTCTAAAGCCAGTTAAAATATCGAATTGATTTAGGATGAATCTTACCCACATCGTTGTGAACATGTTTCCGAGTTATTTTCATTTCAATCTCTAAGGGAATTAAATATTAAAAAGTTGTTTCAGTTAATCCTCTGTATCTCTTAAACCTTTTTAATATTATTAGAAAGGATAAACAACTTTCGTAAAAACCTAAAAAAACTATTTCACGATTTATCAGATTTCAGGAATTAAGTGGTTGAAAAAGACGTAAACTGTTACAGGAATACTGAAAAGTAGGTATAACCACGGAGAAATAAATTGAAAGTTTTCACTTTCAGCCGTCCTAGTGATACGTATTCTACTTTAGGCAGAGCCTGTATTATACACTTTTTAACATTTTAAGAATCACCATGACTCATCTCAGCGTAGTTGGTTTGAACACTGGTAGGAGGTTTTATGTTCAAATCCTGTGTAAAGCACAGCGACGGGGAACTGCCATAGTGTATAAGCACATATTAGTGGCAGCTGGGAGAAGAGATATTTTCTACTGAAGTGTACAACAATAACGTTGTTAAATGTTAAAATCATAGTGGATGTAGTTGCGACGGGAGATACCTGAGAAAAGTCACCGACTTGCGACAAAAAACATGGCGATTCTCACATGTGAAAATCCGTTTGACTCTGCCAATAATCGAACCCAGAATACAATATTTTTAATAGTGTAACTGTGGCGAAGCCGTGGCCGGCAGTTTATAGAATATGTTACTATAATTTTAAAGTTTTATCCATCAGTATGTCCAGAATTAAACGCATAATAAGCAAACCACGTCAATCCTGGGCTAAATTATACACAACAATGTACGTGGCAAAATGTTGCACGGCCACATATTTTTCGTGCACAACGTGGCAACACGGCACGGAGAAAGTACCTTCTTGCGCTCTACTTCCAGGTATTATTTTGTATATGTTACGTCAAGTAAACATAGAATCGTGTTTAGATATTAACCTGCACCCATAATATGCAGATCAGTAGAGATGATGGTTAGAGAGCGTGATTTTTCGCGAGAGTGTTTTCTGCCAGCGTATTCTGCAAATCAGTGTAGCGTCATGCGTCATGTATTGTTGGCCGACGGTTGTGTGCCACGGTGTAGTTCTTTACAGACGAATCTCAGACGCTCAGTAGTAGTTCACGAGAGTTATCATTGGCCCAGTCAAATAGGGACTCGCCAGTAAGGAAATAAAAGCGTCAGAAATGAATACGTTACATTGAAGCCTAGCAAACTGTCAACTTTTCCCGCGATAAATCACCTTCTCTAATGATGGTATATCGCGAAAATGTTTTGTGTCAACATAGCCTTGAAAACACTGACACAACGTAGCTGTCTGCAGACCAATAACATGCATTAAATATTAAACTAGTGGCATTCTTATTGACCCAATCAAATAGGGCAGTAGCTCCACGTACACGGAAAAGCCAGTAATCTTTTGATAAGTTGAACGTATGTTGAAGCCTAGCAAATAGTCAAGTTTTTCCGCGATAAACCATCATCTCTACAGATCAGAATTGTAGTAGTAAGATAAGTAAGGTAGCTGTACTTTGAATGTATTGCTGCACTATGAACGTAAAATGTCATCGTATAACATTTTGCCACTAACATTTTCGTTTCCAGTTCTGCCCAGGATTCACGAGGTGTACTCATTAGTAGAGGTACGTAAATTTCGCAGATACATTCCAGGTCAGGTTGAACACCAATTATGTATACTTCATTATCATGTCTGTGACTTGCTGGCGGCTGTTACGAAACGCCAGTAGTAAACAAGGAAATAATGCGTAGGGCTGTCGCTTGTGACCAGCTTGTACAGTTACAAGCTAACAGATAATCGATTGTTGCCAGTGAGTGTATAGGACTGACAAGTCTAGGCTGCTGCTAAATGAATCCGCGATATTGACGTACGTCTACTCATTAGGCGCTCGTTTCTGGAAGTCCTGAATAACATATACATACAAGTCCGAAATGGAAAGCAGCCAAATACGTAACAACTGTATTCCTTCTCGGAATTGTATGTCTAAGTATTTCTTGACAGCAGCCTATACTGGTTTTCGTATTTGTTTCATTGTGAATTTTTTACAGCTATGAATAATACGCTCGCGACGTCATACGTGCACTGAAAAGATTCAGTTTGCATTTTATAAAACACTGCTCACATTTATAAGTTAGAAAAGCCCTGAGCAAACGAATGTGATATCGGGTAAAATCATGCAGACTTTTAACTTATTAAATGCCAGGACAACTGCCTACTGATCAGTCGCTCAGCTTGTAATAGGTTTGCATGCCGTTAGTAATAACTTACGGACTAGTAATTAATTCGTGAAGATAATTTCTATTTGTGTTTTACATGTATTCGAGTGTCTTTGAATTTGTGTGGTCCTCGTCCAGTTTTTCTTTCGCGCAGCTAATTTTGTTTTACAGTTGAACGTTTGTTATTGTGTCGTTCTTCTGGACACTACGACTGTAGCCTTTTCCTTCCCGAAATAGGGATTATATATATAATTTATTTTTGGTTCTGGCAATATGACATCGGGACGTTCGCAGTTGTGAAGCAGGTTATGGGCGTGCTTGTACGGTAAACAACGACGCCAGCGTGTTCCTATTTGGATGGTAGGTGAATGGATTGTGGAGGGGGTGCTGGAGGGTGAGGACGGCAAGCATGGTTAGGGGCGAGGAAGATGGGAGATGGCGGTGCTCCGACAGCTTCCGGTCCTCTTTTAACGGAGAGCGCGCGAGTAATCGGATTACACGGACCAGCGGTTGGGCGGCAGTCAGCTGGCTTGAGGAAGGGTGGAGGGTGGTTCTGCATTCCGACACGCGCGCGCTCGCACGCGGCTTAGCGCCGAGCAGCGTGTGCTGATTGGCCGGCGCGCCGGGGCAGCCACCCCCGGTAAGTGCACGTGCCAGGCCTCCCTCGTAGCCGTTGTTACGTGTTGTCTAGGGGCTGACATTAGATAAGCCCTACGACCTTCTAATTGAGAACTTACGACTGCCTGTTACCAACATTGTGATAACTACGAAAAAATACATTGAAATGTATTCCAAACCGTTGTTTTAGCAAACATTTCGTAGTTAATGTGCACGATTATGTTAGTTTTACAGTTAGAAAATTTATTTGTTTATCTAAAAGGTAATAATTAAAAAAAAACTTAATTAATTCAGGAATTATCTCGCAAATAACAAAAATTTTCGAAATTCAAGGCCAATAATTCAAAATTTTAAGTAATTGGCGACCAATGTTTATATGATCATATTAATTATTACGTTCAAAAATTTCATTTAATGCAATTGAAGGGCTTGGTGCAACAAACAGTCAAGTGACATTTTTCGATAAATACGTTTTTGTGTGTTTGTTGCATCATATGGTCAAAATGCACACGTTGACGCAATATAAAGTCATGTTTCATGGTTCCAAGCGGAGTTATAGATTTATTAAAGATAACTGTTTGTTGCACAGAATATCATATTAGAGCAACAGACAGACATGTATTTAACGTGACTTTTTACTGCGCTGAATACATATGTTTTTGCTTTAGCTAGCCAGCTACAGACCGAACAATCTTTTAATTCCTTTGGGAACCACTTGCTAGTTTCAGTTACTAATGTTAGAGTGGGTGTCATGTAAATCGCGTCATCTCACCAGACTCTCAGAAACCAACGCTACTTAGTAATAGTTAATTACCATTAGTGTGTGCACATGTACACTGTCATAAAGGAAATCTTATTCTCGTACACTCGTTTTGGTGTATTGGTTATTATTGTGATTCTAAAAATGGAAGTTTCGGATAGTGATTCAGGTGCTGCTAACATTGTGAAAGGCAAGAAGAGACAAAGAAATCCTGACAAATGGAAGAGAAATGCGCGTAATAGAGCCTATGCGCGAGAGTGAGGAGCGTGGGAAAGACTTTCATGGCCATCGTGTATTACAGAACGAAGTGCTGAATCTGAAAAAGTAATTTGAGCCGTATTTTAATAAATGTGCAGCTTAAAAAAGGAGGCCATTCTCAATATATATAAAAAACAAGGTATTTATCTACGATGAAATATATCCAGATGAAGTTCTTATCAATGAAAGCTATGCTTTTGTCGAAAGTGAAGTGGAGAAATACAAACTTTTGAAAGTTCCTCTAAGAGATGATGCACTTCAAGCACCACAAGCATATGGTACAAGTCTTCCACTAAATCCTTTGAAGTACGATGATAACATGAAACATGCTCAGAAATATGTTCCTCCAGTATATATAAATTTATACGCGAACATGAAGAAAGGAGATGGAAGAGTGTGTGACGGTGAGTGAACAAGGATTACAGTTTCTCAGTTACATGGACATACAGTGAGTGTAAGTGAATATTTTTTCGATATTACTGATATAAACAATGGCAGACAGCAGTACAGCACGACATTCAATGTATATTGCTTGAAATAACATGTGTCGTGCGGCTTTCACCATTGTTTTTGTAACCTGCTTAAAGAAGTAAGTAGTATAAGCTTGTATAGAGGGAATAACTGCAAATAATTAATAACTATGAAACAAGGTGGTTGTAGTTATATACAATTTACTATTACATAATAGAAACTAATTTTAAAATATCATATACATATATAAAGGGACATATACTTTGTTCAGTGCAACAAACAGTTATATGCCCACATTTTTGTATTATTTATATGCATTTTTAGTATTACACTTAAGGTCAAAAATATAATTACTATGCCAATACTTTCTTTTATACACTTCCTTTCCAACAATGTTCAATGTATAACCATATATTAATATGATCAACTGCAAAACATTTTTCGCTTCTCCTGAAAAATTTCACAAACTGTACTTGACTGTTTGTTGCACCAACACCTTCAATTCATGATGTGTACAGAACATATTGGTTTATAGGTCGTTCGGGATAACTTGAGCACTACAGATTTAACCCTCGAAAAATATTACTAGTCGTTACTGCACATAATTCAACATCAGTAATAGTTCCCATACAACTTGTACGGTGGCAGCGATTTGCTGAGTGTTCTTCCGTGTATATTTCAATTTAAATTAAATAATAATAAAAAAAAACAACAGCTGAAATCGACATATTTGTATTTTATGTAATAAATAATTTTTTTTATCAAACTATATAGGCTCCTATCGACAGCACACTTTATCTTTCACGCGCACACATCAAGTGACGTGTCCAGAGAGGTTAGATGTTTCCCGTTGTTCGATGTTACGCGCGGAAAGATACGAATTGGTTGAAAATAGAAAGTTAGTATGGCTTTCGTGAGTGCTCACTTTATTCAGAACAGTCTACAGTATAAAATTCATGTAATAAACGGTAAGTAAGTACTAGCATCTAGACTTATGGTTAAAACTAGTGTATTTAATCCAGAAAAAAATGTTATATTTATTAAAGAAGTAAGGATCACGTTAAATGTGATTAGTAGTTCAATACATGTAGATATGTCAGACACATTATTTATAGTCATTTTAATTTTTTTTTTTTTGAAATGAGAAACTTACGTAGTTGTAAAGCACAACATTTTTCACAGTTAGCTGGCTGTCACATTCTTGTCTCAGAGTGTACGACAGCAAGCCAATCTTGCAAGCACCGTAGACAGTATCAAATCCCTAGCACTATTTGCTTTATGTGTTCTCCTTTCAGTGCGCATGCCATTTTCTACGCTGGTTGACCTTGAATGCAAGAAACATCAAATGCTTCTGTTGACTTTCTAGGGAAACATGAGCATAGTAGTGTAGCTGGCTGGTTTGTGTTTCGTTGGTTTGCTTAGATTAATCGATTTAGTGAATAGCAAATATTTTGGAAGGAATCATTTATTCGTGCGTTTAAATGTTTGAATAGGAGTGCGATTCAGTTTGTGACGATGCGAAAAACGTAAAGTCCGCGTAAACGAACATACAGGCGAGATCTTCGAACGAAACGTGGCGTAAAAGAAGATAGGATGAAATAAGGAAATAATAAACACCTGTTAAATGAGTACAGAGCAAAATTAAAATTGTTTAAATTGGTATGGATGCTTCTTGATGAATGAATGTACGTATACATACTCAGATTATTATTTAAAAACTGTTTTACGTTAGCTCGAGATTACTTAAACTAAAAGTAGTAATTTGCGGGTTGTTTAACAGATGACCACAGATCGCTTTTTCATTGGCCTGACGTCACTACACAGACATTTTCGTAACAGCAGGTGGCGAGATAATCGTGCGGCCGTTAATGATAAGTATTTTTGTTGGGGAAATAAATGTTAAAGAATTTCATGCAAGAACAGTGTGATGATTCCACGAGTTTTTACTTATTTTTCCGGGACAGAAACGAAAGAGGATTACAATATTCTTGTTGAGTCATGTATGAATTGAGCATCTGCAACACAACTAGACTAAACCTACTCGGGATTAATACACCTAAAATACCTGTACAGTTAAAATGGATGGTCAAATTTCATTTGAAGTGCGATGGTAAGACATACTTTTAATCATACCCTATAGACCAATTGAATTTTTCGAAAATATGTTATATATCACCGGCCGTTAAGATATTTTACGTAGTATATTTGTTTCAACAACTGATCTAATACAAAGTAGTTTATTCTATACGTATTCTCCATTTAATCACAGTAGAAACAACCTATGTAAACACAGCTCGTTACTATGGACGTAGAACATTACAGTATGTTACTTGATAAAACCGTGCACATATTATACTCCCATACACCACTTTATTATATTCGATCTTATATTACCGGATGGCGATTATTTAAGAAGGTACAATTTTTCGTAGATGAATTATAATGAAAGTTTTTTTTTTTTCAGTGTACAAGGCTTCCCATCGGCTTAGTCAACTCGAAAAAAAAAAAAAAAAAAAAAAAAAAAAAAAAAAAAAAAAAAAAAAAAAAAAAAAAAACTAGCAATAAAAGTAACGTTGAAATAGTCATAAATTGGAACATTGTAAACAGTAAATTTGGTCCCGCGATAAATTCAGTTGTAGGTGGTCATATGAAAATATGAGACATGTATGCTCTTCTTACTGCCACTAGCGATGGTAAGAAAAGTACACTCTAAATTATAATCACTGAAATTTTCACAGTTTCAATACGTTGAAAGGTTCTGCATATGTTGACTGATAAATACGTGAGAAAACAACAGTTTGGGGTAATATATTGAATAAGTAAGTATACTTCACTAATTATTCGACAAAAATGATACTATTTAACCTCTACTTTGAAAACTTCGGTTAATATCAGTAACTCAAATGCTCACTGTATTTACACTGCGTTGGACAATCCACACTATACTATGAACAATAAGTTTATTATTATGAAAACGATGTGCCAAATTAACACATATATAACAACAATATATAAATTCTTCCACGGTAACTTTCTCATTCAGTGTTTATGTTGGATTAATGGTTAAAGAATTTGCGTGATATGGCGATGCTTTTAAATTCGATTTCCAGTAAAATTCTTTAATATTTTAACTTTAACGCATGCTTTTCCCGAGCTTATTACATAATTTACAATAAAGAAGATTTGCCTATCTATGTAAATTTACGCGTTTTTGTAAATCTAGGTAAAATTAAATTTAATTACTTCCCCAATTAGTGAAAATCTCAAATTTAATCAGTGAGTTTATTTCGCTGATGCAGTCTGTAGTTTTTCAATACGTCCCAAAGGAGCAGTTTCAATAACTTTTAATCAATGGAAAACCACCGTAAAACTGCGAATATTCACTGTTTCCAGTCTAGAGTGTAAAACCACACGTTAATGTAATAAACTTTATGACATATAATACCTAGTAAACGTTACAAGAAAAGGACAAGTCTCAATATGCAGTAATCAGACTAATGCCCTTCTTACGGCTTACTAAAATGTATTATGTCCACACATGACACGTGTTTCATTATTGTGTAGTTACAGAACGTGTGCAATTATTTTCAAATGTAAACGAGAGAGTTGTTGATAGTTGCCAGTGTAGTTGTTGGCGAAGAAGAGAGACAGATAGTAGCGTCATGAATGCCCTAACTTCGGCGGCCAAAGTGACGATGCCGAGGTTATTACCGGCTGCTGTGAGGGACAATATCAGCTCGCGACAAAGCCCTGGCGCTCGCAACTTTGTCGTCTGGACGTCGCCCTCAGCCCCTGTGTGTGTTGAGGGGGAGGGGGCACAGTGCCACCTGATAGGACGCTTTACAGCGACCCTACAGCGTCGAGGGCGTCAGGCGTTGTGCCCCTTCTATCATCCCTCGTGACGTCACGTCCGTGCAAACAATGCCCGGCCTAATTGCCGAGGGCGAAGCTCGAGACATGCAAGTTACACGTATACTGACTAACGCTATTTGCCTCACCATTCACAAAATATTATAACAATGCTACTGAGACGTAGGGAAGACTTGGAACATTTATGTAAGTATTGTTCTCCAATATGGCAGCCCGTAGTAAAGAGATTAATTTGCTATTAATTTAAAAGAAAAGTAAATGCCAATGTGACATAACATTAATGTTTACAGTTGGCACACACATAATATAAAATTGTGTAAAATTGTTCCAGGGTACTCAATTGTCCCAGTCATCTCAGCTTGAGTATTAAGATTTATGTATGTATATATACAGATGGAAAAATAAATAAATATTGCAGTTAGAACCAGTGGACCGAGCGTTTCTATAAGGATTGTCCTCGCATCGTTTCAGCCATGAATCTTATCACGGGATGGGGTGGCACATCATCGTTAAACCCCAACATTGCAGACCAGAGATAAATGAGAGACGTCATAAAATGAGACCCTACAGATTGAGGAGCAAAGGCACGCAAGTGCGGAAAAAAGGAGTACCCAGATAAATCCTGCCAGCCAACGGCAATGTCCACCACGTTTTCCGCATGCACTGAGCCGCCTTCATTAAAAAATAACAGCGACAAATGCAATATATAAGATTAATTCTATCAAAGTTACAAATATATTAGTGGTAAAAGAATAAAGTAATAAATTAATTTAACGTGATTTGTCCATTCCTAACCTAGTTATATACCATTGGTAAATTTCTAAGAAAAATGAGAAATCTCTCTTTTATAATCTCCATATGTTTTCTTTGATGTTTTAATTTTACAATGTCTATAAATTAACAAGTAATTGAAAGTAACAATATCCTGACATTAACACTTCATATAAGTGATATAAAGACAGTTTAATTTTGCATGTAGGGAAATTTCGAACAGTTTTTGGTAAATGTCAAGTTTTGGAAAATTAAGGTGTTTCAATAACAAGTTTCACTGTGAATGTAATTAGACACTTTCGATACTTGAAAAGCGTAAAACGGTCAGCAGAAAATAAAAACCTCAAACACGCAAAACAAAGGAACGTAAATATTCAGGTGGCTAGTTAAAAATAAATTTTAACAATGATATGTATACAGCTGTTGTATATTTGCTAGCAATATATTAATACATGTTTTTCCAGACAAAATGCAGCTTTGCCATAGACTCTAACCGATGAACATTATTGTAAACTCGTTGAAAATGCTATAAAAGTTTTTTATTTTAAGTCATGCTTACTCTTGTAAACTTTTCAAGTCGTGCAAACACTTGTGACATAGAAAAAAAAAATTAAAGTTTTATCTACCTACTGTAATCATAAATCCTTGAACTGCTGTGTAAACCATCGCAAAATTTTAAAAGCTTAGAAAAATTCTTTCAGTCTCAAGTAACTTAATTTCATTCAATGCAAATTCTTATAAACACCAGTGTTCTTAAAATTTACACAAAAGTAACATAAATATTGTAGTAAACAAACTGAAGACAATAATTTAAATACAGAAATATTTAACGATGTAACATCAATTTGAAATTATTTCGGTAATACCAAAATGTGTATGCAATGTTAGAAAATTTTTCTCTGGACAAAATTTATTCATTATTCACTTAAATGTAATGTCTTGAAGTCACTATTTAATATTTATTTACTTTGAAGTTGACTCTCTAGGATTCATCCATTCGTATTGTTCATTATTTTCTTAATCTTCTTTTTAATTTTCCATTATTATAGATATAATTATATTTGAATTACTGGAGATCTTCTGAACAGACCAATATTCTCCATAGTGTTAGGTTAGCAGCTTGTCTTTGTTACCTGGTATTCCTACAGGTAACTTGGTTGGATGCATGTCTGAGAAAGATCGCCGGGGACAGTTATGAGGTCGTGGTGACCCTAGATGACTTTAGTAGAACTTTTACATGGACAAGTACATTCTTGTTCTTGTTCCTTGAGATTACAAAACGTATGCATTTTGTAAATAAACGTTTCTGCGCAACTTGACTTCCAGTCATAGCATACATATTAATTTCCTAGCTGATAGACTATTGCAACGTCATCAAAAGCCTGTATGTACTGTGAACGACTTGTAATTGACTCAATTTTTCTGAACTTATTTCCAGACAGCCAAAACGTCTATCTGTTGGCAGAAAGCAGTGGTCAGTAACTAGCAAGTACACATTAACGTTTTTCCACAGTGCGTGGTAGATCTTTGAGATGTACCTTTGTCAACTCTGATATAGACATAGAATTTTTGATTTATCCTGCGACCTTGTCAGCATACAATTTAATTGCATGAGTGTCTTCTAACGGCGTTTAAATAGACGGTGGTGCAAGCTGACAAATTTATATTGGACCATCTAAAATCCATTTCCTCGGCCGTAACGTGATTCAAATGGTTGGAGAGACTCAATAACAGTTCTTACCAAGTTATGTTAGCGAGAATATTTAATTTTGCACTTGTTCCCACCTCGCATTTCCTTAGGACTCTCACTAAGTAGACTGCACATGCCTTATCAGCTGAACTCTGTTTACAAATTTTTAGGATGCCTAAAAATTTTTTTGGTCATCTTGAAATTATGTATTCCACTTTCTACTCTAAAACTTGGCACATAATATTTATTTGTACATGTCCTTGTGGCACGAGTATGATCACCAATGTCTTTACGCCTCGGTCGGGCTGACGTTTCGTTGGAAATATAGAACCAATTTGCAGATGACATAAAACAACATATTGATTACATGTTCCGTTGTTGGTTTCGGGATGATGTAAATTCAGGAGTTACAATGAATAGGGAACAGTGCAAGATAGAGAGAACGTGGTACAGCTTTACTTCGCAAACTACGATTCTGTGACTGCTACCCAACGAGCATATCGACGGTATTTCCATAAGTACGGGATTAAGACACGTGTATCGCCATTCCTTGAGAGAGGAAAAGTTGCCAACAATACACGGAGTGGTCGAAATCATTCTGCAAGAACCGATGAGATCACTGCAATGGTGCGTGCAAGTTCCCAACAACTTGGGTAGCCGCACTTATCAGTGCAATGGATTTTGCCAAGACACTGGCATTGTTTGTTTTTCTTACAAGATCCAGTCAACACAAGAGTTTACAGTTGTTGGTCACGGCATCAGATTACAGTTTGCCCGCTCAGTACTGCAGCTTTTGGCCGACGATTCACAGTTCCATTCAAGTGTGGTAACGAGGGACGAAGGTATGCTATAATCTCACAGGTAATGACAATTAACAAAATTCCAGAATATGGGCTTCGGAGAATTTCATGAGCATCCCTACGATCGAGAGTGCGTGACAGTTTGTTTGGTGTGGAGTGTATGCAAATTGCATTATTGGACTTTATTTCTTGCAAGACGACAATCAGAACGCTGTTGCATTCAACGTTGGCAGATACCGCAATATGCTGCAACAGTTGTTACTGCCAGCTTAATTGAATATTGGATTTAGCAGGATGGAGCCACTTTCCAAACAGCGAGAACCACGATGCAACTGTAGAGCTAGATGTTTCCCAACCACGTGATTTTATGCTTTGGAGACATAATCTGGTCGCCTCTATCACCAAAGGGTGTGATTTCTTCCTCTGAGATTACCTTACGGACAGGATGTACTACAGAAGGTCACACACACGGCAACAATTAATGGAGAGCATAAGGGAAGAGGTACGCACTATTCCACTGGGAACTTTGTCAAATGTATTCACTGACGTGCTACAGAGGGCTGAATAGTTAGTAGCAAATACTGGTGGCCACTTGATGGAAACTATTTTCTACAAGTAAAAGTTTAAAATTTCAGTTCTCAATACTTCATGTTTTGTTGGTTCTAACTCTGTAACACTTCCCTGAACATTGTTGTGATGACAAGAAGTTGATTAACTACTTGGCGCATCCTAATAGAGACTCTTGTGTAATTTAATAATATTATGGCTAAGAACATTGGTGGAACTTTATAATGTCTTGCATATTTAATATATTCCATTAAAAATACTTCTTGCCTTCATTATGTTTACGTTTGGACAAGGTGGGCAGATGCTTTGAAAAC
This sequence comes from Medauroidea extradentata, assembly GCA_003012365.1. Classification (NCBI taxonomy): domain Eukaryota; kingdom Metazoa; phylum Arthropoda; class Insecta; order Phasmatodea; family Phasmatidae; genus Medauroidea; species Medauroidea extradentata. The sequence continues at coordinate 38,229 of PNEQ01109125.1, forward strand.
TATAGTTGTTCATAAGTACGTTTTCCTTCTTCCTTATTGCAATTATTTTATCTACTTTAATTTCAACTTATTAAAAATGGCAACATTATACAAAAACAACATTACCTTTCGAGCACTCAACTTTCAATAACTAGAGCTGAAAACAAAATATGGGCTATTGTGAAATATAACTGTAGCCAACCTCACATGTTAGTAAACATCACATTAATACAAGTCTGTACCATAAATAACATCAGCTGTTTCAAAATAATTACGATTTCGTCAGAGCTTATCATGGGTCAGGATAATTTTTTCTAACCGTAATTAGCTTGATCTGCAGCTGAAATTATAAACACAGCCGTTTTAATTTCCACAAGGGGTAACAGGAAGGATATCGGCTAGGTTCTGTTTTTAGACATAATACCAGCATTTACCTGTGGCAAATTCGAAATACAGTTGAAAACCGAAATCAGGACAGCTGAAGCTGGAAACTGAACTCACGCCTCACCGAAATCGAGGCGAGTGTTTTACTATTCCTCCACCTCACTAGTTTGCTTCAGATTACATTTTCAGTATAAAAAGGACTTGAAACATATACGTTTGGATTTTTTAAATTAATTATTTCGGTTAATGTAAAGGTACTTTTCCACCATTGCGTGTAGAGTTAACGAGCCATCTACATGAGTCCATGAAAATATGTTACAAACTATGCGGGGTGATTCCTGTAACTAGTGAGGTATACATATTTAATGTAAGGTTTTCGCTGAAGGAAACATTAAGGAAGAATTACACGATTTAAATATTGAAGTTATAAATCAACATTTGCTAAAATAACGAAAAGTAAGGATTAATAAATAGTAAATTTCCTGTGTGGTTTTATGTAACAATATATGCAATCTATAAAATTATGGATTCTATTGCCTTTCACTTTCATTGATAATGGAGTTGATTAAAACATTATTTGGCATAGAATTTTTTTGTAATTTTAATTTTCAGTTTTCTAGTAACGTCGTTTGTAGCAGGAGGACCCAGTAAACTAAAAAGACCGCTTTATCGTAACACCCTTAAGAGGTAGTGAACCTGGTGTGTGAGCCATGCTGTAGTGTGGTACGGAAAGTATTTTATCTTGTATAACTATTAAAAATATCTCCAATGCGTTTATCTACGAAAAGAAGAAACACTTCAATCTGCGTCCCTATGATTATTAAAATGCCGTCCGCTAGTCAACAACGTTGTTTACAAGCTCTTCAAAAATGCTAAAAATGACCTTTTCACGTTTCTGATGCTAAGATAACATCAACCGCAATCGTAAACTTCTCCATT
>PNEQ01109125.1:39630-60089 GCA_003012365.1 Medauroidea extradentata
AAAAAAAAAAAAAAAAAAAAAAAAAAAAAAAAAAAAAAAAAAAAAAAAAAAAAAAAAAAAAAAAAAAAAAAAAAAAAAAAAAAAAAAAAAAAAAAAAAAAAAAAAAAAAAAAAAAAAAAAAAAAAAAAAAAAAAAAAAAAAAAAAAAAAAAAAAAAAAAAAAAAAAAAAAAAAAAAAAAAAAAAAAAAAAAAAACACTTGTTTTGACTAACTCTTTAAGGAACAGTTTCCGATAAAAGGCAAAATACGAGGAATATGTGGATCCTTACAGGTAGGCGACACGCTATACACCACAGGGTTGAGTGAACGTTACGTTAGTTATTAAGGGGTATGAAACGGTACTATGTCGAGCGGACAACTGGAATACTCAGTCGTCAATAAAATCTCTGAACTACTCATCAAAAAACGATGAGTTTTTTTGCCAAGTATATATTTTATCAGCGGACGTTTTACTATGCGGTAGTATGCTTTACATTCTAGTAAAAAAAAATAAAAACGGATTTTAGAAAAAAACAGGGCGTGAAACCACAAAATCGACAACAATTGAAAACTGTAATTTTTTAATTTTCAAAATGTTAATTTCTACGCCTCTGTAATTTTTTAATTTTCAAAATGTTAACTTCTACGCCTCTTTATTAGCCGAATTTCAAAAATACTCGCGTTTTTATTTGAAAATTATTTTTACTGTCCGAAAATCTCTGAGCGAGAGATTATCGGATGTAAACACGTTCCCACACATACACATATATCAACGGTTCAGATTGATTACTTAAAAAAATATATTGATAAATAGTGCAACTAAACAGGAATGAATACATAAAAAAAATTATAATTAACATTAATTCACATAGTTAACATATGATATTAACATACATGCACCAGATTCTGTAAGCCAGTACAAAAATACTTTCATTATTCTACTGAAAAAAATTGAACTTCTACAGAAGATCCTTCAAATAACCATTTTAAATAAGATAAATAATTATATGTGTGTGTGGGTGTGTGTATGAATATACACATATGTACATGTATACATATGTACATATATAGTGTTCTTTACTTAATAACATTAACCGTTGATAAAATAATTATTAATTTCTGTGATATCCAAACTTAATTTGCAAAATAAATAATTTAACATTAAGATCCAACGTCTACCTCAGCCGGTATAGTGTATTTGTATTTATATCGAGTGAGCTGTATATCAGGTGTTCATCAATCAGCGACCCCGTAATGTTTATACTCTACCGCATCACTTTTATTTTTATTTTATTTGACTGCTGTCACGCTGCTTGAGATAATTAATTCTTTCGTTGTTTACATACAAAACAATATTTTAATAAGTCAACGAAGTGAACAAAGTTTGAAACGTAGTAAAATGAATTATGTGACCCTAAGGAAAATATGTAGTTGTGGAGAAAATACGAAAACTTAATCAACTATTTGGTAGTTGAAAATGAAATAATTTGTTTGGAAACGTATAAAGGTAAATTTAAAATTAACTGCTAAATCATGAGCCAGAAATGTCTCTCGCAAATATCTCTGCAGCAAAAGTCATATTAGTATATTACAGTTCATTATCAGCAGTCAGCGTTGCAAGATAAGACGTACTTTGCGAGGTCTGTACAAATCTATGAGTTACCTATCATAGTGGTGAGGCAAGAGTATGACGCCACTCTCTAATTTGTACATACGTCGTGAAAAACCGCAGTGCCTCTGTCAGCAATTTGAAATATGGTTAGAATATAATATCCATCAATGGTTAAACTTAAAAGTATGTATATCATAGATTATATTTCATTTCTATCACAGCAAACACTGATGTTTTTTAACACTGGCTGCATTTGGAAAATTAAACAGAGGCTTCGCCTAACGATTTACACCAGCAACAAATTCAAAGAACGGCCTGTCTTTCACCGACAATACTTGTGTCCGAAAATTACGAACCCTGAGACTGAAGACGAAATAAAAGTATTAAGAAACAATTCAGTGAGTGTTTTTATAGGACGTAAGAGGTTTTAAAACGAGCGTATCTCCTTTTTATTTTTCCCCTTTAGCCTACAACATGGAAAGATTTATTAAGCAGGTAGGGACTTTTAGTCAGGCAACATGCGTTATCGTAATGCGATTAAATAGCCTTGCTTGATGTCTAAATCCCTGTGCTATGACGGGAGACCGATTCGCTGACGGCTCGTTAAATATTAACCCTCTCACATGGAGTACTGCCTTCTTTAACAGAGGGTTATCAGCCTCTTTGATATTCTACACACTGTAAACATGTTAATACTTTATGGGCCCTGATGCATGGGCAAATAAAAAGAGTGAAACTGCACATGTTCCCTGGTAGAATGACTACTGTGGTTCCCTGTGTGATGTTACATGTTATGACAACAAAATTAGTAGCAGTCACTGCAGTAATGAGGCACTCATGAGGTTCGTAGAGTAGCGCACACACATTCAGAACGCCCACCCCAAAACAAGCATTTTTATTTTAGAGGGCTCATTTACGTCCACCGATTTTATGCCATTAGACTTAATGAGTGACGGCTTACAAACTACATAAACATAGGTAAACGACGCAAACATCCGTGCCGTTGCTGGAATTCGAACCCAGGACCTACCGACCACACTGCGGAGGGCGGCAGCAAGCATTTTATTTAACTTCATTGTCATAGAGGTAAACAATGAAAATAAAAGTTTAACGATCTGAGCTAATTTTATTACTGGATTCACCTATAAGTCTTTGGCAAGAGTGAAACAACACTTTGTAACGAAATTTGAAATGTTTGTTAACACATTATTTTATAGTTAATTAACAATATCTGCAGGAGTACAATTTTTAATTTTATTTCTTGCACCTCATGTCATTACTAGTGTCCTGCTTTTTAATTGCCATGGGAGAAAAGTACAATTTGAATACTACAGTGCTTATAGTTACCGTAAATATTTTGTTCTACAGAATTTTAATTCAAATAAATAAACTTATAAAATGTTGACTACACTTCATTCTACTTAAAATGTGACAGTAAAAATAATGTAACGTCGTGCCCTTAATTTTGTGTGTCTCTTTATTTAGTGAATCTTAGAACAAATGTTTTACTTTAAATTGTATTTGAATGGGATCTTTATTTTATACTTTAGTATGATTTAAACATGTACGGTATTTATTGCTGGTTACTTGTGACAAATCTCAAACTTAATGTATTTTGTAATGATTTCGTTGTTAATATATACGGCAACAATATTTTTAATGGGTATTAGTTCAACAGGTTTGAGATTATAACATGAGATTTGGTTTTTAAATAAATGAAACACGAACAAGTTAATTGTTATTTTGTCCGTTTTATTAAAAAATTATGCTTGGAGCTTTATGATACCTGTCTGCAAAATCTAAGGACAAATAAATAACATACATACTAAATATTTGATTAGCACAATGTTTTGTTGTGTTAAAATATACGAACATTTAGTAGTTGATGTCTCTTAACTTTATACTAGGAACAATTCAATTAATAATAAATCATATCACTGAATGGAACATTGAATTATATGTTTGTGAAATTTATCGTCATTTGAAACATGCATTTACGAAGTCGTATTCTAGACAAAGGTAAATATTAATTTAGAAAGTTCAGTAAACCTTACCAAATTATTTGTTCTTCAAGTTTTAAAGTTTTATTTTTAATTTATTCCATATTTTGTAGCATACTAACTTTAAATCGCTATTTTTACGAACTCTCTTGCATGTTTCTCTTCTAATGCGAACTTTTCTCTTATTATTTTTCCAAGGAATGAAACATTTAATGAAACTGTTGCAAAATACTGTCTTGCCTACTAATTCGTAGATTCAAATTTAAACACTGAATTTTGATTACTCTATAAAATGAAATCATTTAGAAATCTTATCGGGTTACTGTGTGGAAAATTTCCTGAAGGTTTACAAGAAACCTTTTATAAAGAACTAATTTGTTTTTAAGTTCGACGTCTCTTACAAAGTCATTTTTTTAAACAAAATACTGCTACACGAACGAAATTTCCTGAGAAGAAAATTACGTTTATTTAATAACGTATTTCACTTATATGTTGCGACTCCGAGCTAAATTCTCTATTGAATTTCTACTTGCTACTGCAGTAAAATTATTTTTCCCACTCTACTTTCCGGGTGCTTGCCTAGAGTTATACTTCGGAAATTTCAGCACGCAACAAACATTTACATTTTGTTTGCCGTCGGTACTTTATCGTGTTCGCCGGGTAATTAACTCTATGGGGGTACTAATTACCGCTATTTATTACTTCTCCCTGGCTTCTCGTTTTCCCGCTTCGAAACACTTCATAACTGCGCAGGGCACTGCCGCCTTCGCCCTGACCCGGTTTCCTGTTCCTACCACCCTCTCTCCTCTCTCTCTTCTTCACCCCCTTCAACCCTTCATGGCTCTGAGATAAATCTCGTTCCCCTTATCTTCTGTAGAAAACAAAGTGAAAAACGGGATGGCAGCAAAGTATTCGTATCTTTCCCGACGATGCAGGAAGCCCCCCGTTACTTTCAAAACGCGAAATACTGCCCAGGGTAGGTAATTAATGAGTGGAATACATGCCCCGGCCAAGCAAACAAAAAAAAAAAAAACACATAACAAACACGGCGACAAAAAAAATTAAAATATACCCAGAAAACATTTTACTATTGTTTCGTGATTTCTAAATATCTGGTAGCCCCATGCAGTCGCGAATACTGTATATGGAGTTTTCTCTGCCTCGAGCGGATAACTTACGAACATTATATAAACGTACATTTAAAAAATGAAAAAAAAAAAAAATTGTACGTAGTATTTTTGTTTCGGTGCTTACACGTAATGTCAAAATAAATGATCATGCCGTTGACCTGACAAATACTGCGACCCAGAAGTTTTTGAAATTCTAGACCACGCTGATAAAGTTTTAAATTAGAATTTAAATAAACCATAAACTTTTTAAAATAAAAAAAAATGTACTGGAAATGTATCTATGAGCTACAGCTACAAAGTGACGGTGCCGGTAAATAAAAGTAGTACTACAGAACTTTATCAGTTAACTTGAAATCAAGTTTATAATTTAAATATACCGTTATAAAAACCATTTAAAAATCTTAGTTGCTAGGTATTTTACTAATTAAAAACTTCAGGGGAAAAAAATGGGCAACAATAATTATTAAATGAATACTTTCTATGAAATGTCTCGAACGCAAATTAAAGAACCAAAATTAATGTTTTTATCAAGGCTTTATGCCAAAGAGTTTACTTTCTCAAGACTCAAATCAATTATTTCATTGAGCCAGTGAAATAGGAACAGTGCACGTTATGAGTCTGATGTCTTAACTCAGCGCGATATTCCTCAGAGTTTAGTATTCGTTGTTAATGTTTTAGTACACATAATATAATATGCGTCATTAATAAAAAAAGGCCATCTTGTCGAAAATTGACAGAGTTTGCCGTTTTCGGAGAAAACCGTATCCGAAATTATTTTTTTTTAACGCCTGACAGATATGTAGCCATTGCGACTTCCTTGCAATGCGTGTAACCGACAGATTTATAATCTAAGATATTGTAACAAGCCAATTACATTACCCAACTTAATTACTTAAAATGAAGTAAAGTCAATTATAAGACACTGAACAAAGTTTAGTTATTTAACATTTAGTAGTTTTTGAAATTTAAATTATAATGTAATTTGAAAGTCTATTTTCAAAGAGTATTACTCCCACAAGTTTCACTTTAGGGACAAAATCAAAACATAGTTTCGACATAGTTTTCTGTGAGCTATCACCACACGAAAGTAACACACTGCGTCCTGACACGTCCTGTATAAGCCCTAATGTTTTATTTTTTCTACAGGGAAACCTGCGGTTAATATGTCTATAAGGCCGCAAATCTGTAGTTTTGCAGATGTTTCCTTGACTTATATTTCAATTTTAAAACAACTTCAAGTTAGTAAGGAGCAAGTAAATACCTTTCATGTGTAACATATTTTAAAAATAAAATTAGCTTGAGATTTCAGCATAAGGAGGGATGGAAACTGTGGAGGAAAGGGGATGAAGATTGTTTAGGACTAAGATATTTTTATAACGTAAACGTAAAAAAAACTAGTAAGTAAGGTGCTACCTTCATATTTGGCTGATAAACTGCGTTTAGTGGGTTACAAATACAAGTTTATATTATAAATACCTGTTTGGTGAACATAACGTGTCTAACTAGATGAAAACTGACTTTAAAAAAGATCATTTAATTACAATTTAAATATTACGGTAGTTAAAAATACTATTTTCGAGCTTTTTAACACGAAAAAGGCATATTCGTACAGCTATATTACAAAAGTTTATTGACCAGGATGTTACAAAATTAAGCAAGTATTTCATTTTGTTCATTATACAATTTGCAACAGTAAAGTAATACTAATGTCATTCTTTAATGTCTCGCAGTTTTATTGGTACGACGGAAACACTGCACGCAAGTTTAGCGCATTACGCATAGGGACGATACAAGACCAGATATGAGCGTCGTTGTAGCCCTTATGGCTCCTTTAGTACGTGCCCCCAGTGCGTTAACACACCCCATAGAGAAGGTGCCCTTAGAAATACCGATATTTATAACTGGATTTTGCTCGCGACTTCGTTCGTGTGGTGTTGAACTTAGTGCTGTTATGTATTTTGTAGGCACGCTATTTAAAAATAATATTACAAAGCAAAACTTTTTCGAGTCATTTGAAAGTCCCGTCTAACTATTAAAATTATCTTAAGTAGGCTAATCTGTAAAAATTTGTAAATTAATTTTAAATACCAAAATTTTTTTTGAAAAAAAAATAAAAGAAAATGTTATATTTTTGGGTACCTCTTTAAACTTCCTTGCCCCCTCCTCTCCGTTTCCCCCTCCCCTGCTATGATTTTTTTGTTAGAGACCTTCGCGAGCCCACGCACAAGACATCTAGGCTCATGGCAATCAGATTAATGTTATACGTACGCATACGTTACAAACTGACAGATTATACTGTATGAATCAATTAATATTTACAATTTCATTGCTGACGACACCCTTCTTCAACTTTCGAGCAAGTTCGTAATCTAGTTCTGCGTTTGTCGACGTCGTTTTTTCTTTTTAACTCTGACATCTGGACTGTTAGGCTTGATAAGTTATACGGCGAGTACGCCTCGACGAAATTTTTGACGTGCTATTTCGCCGGAGAGATGCCTTACGGTTCCTCTACGTTCCAATTCCAGAAAGTTGCTCTTATTTGGGTCCTTTAGTCCGCCCACCAAGTCCGCGGAAGTTATCCAATTCCATCTTGTATGGGGTCCGACGAGAAGGAAAAAAAAAATGTTGAAGTTTCTTGAGCGACAGCATGTGCGTGGGAGAACCTACAACATCCCAGAAAATAACATCCGAGTTCGTTCCGGTAAATATTTACTTGCAGACTAGCGTATTCATTTCTGATTTTGCTCCTGTTTTCTTTTGAGAAAATATCTGAATATTTGACAAAGATATACAAGTTATATATGTTCCAATTTTAAATGCCAAATCTTTTCAGTGAGCAAAGAAGAATATATGGGCTATACAATGTAAATAATACAATGACGTTTGAATGCTGAAGGATTTTTTTGTATTAATAGAAATTATGAAATACGGCTCTCATAAATAGAGCTTTTCGGTGCCAAATCTGACAAAACGACTGCGCTCGAACTGCGTGCAGCGTGTACGGAATTAGGTATTTCTCAGAGGCCAGTAAACGTGGGTCCAAAATATTTATCTACGAAAATAAAACACACGCCATGCTACTTGGGAGTGAATATTGAGACACCGCACACATTAGAAACATTATTTGAGAACCCTTAAACTTAATCGAAAATCGGCTTTCTCAGACGGTTGTTTCTCAAGATATATGTACTGGGTTCGTTCAAAATCGTTGTCTACAATTACAGTGACGCGTTAAGTACAATGATAGGGTCACCGCTTACAGTCCCACAGTAAAAACGTTACTACGGGAACGCTGCGAGCGCGTTTACGACTTTAGGCCTAGAGGTGATATCACTATACATGCGCTGGTCGGCGCGGCGTAGCTCGTCGCGTCTCATCTGTTCATGCATCACAAACACAAACACACCCTCCAGCAGGCGGTCGCCTTATTTACATTTCTACCTCTACAAAATAAAATAAAATTTAACCCGCTGAATTGCAGCTGAACCAAAAAGAAAGTGCACAGAATACGCTGTAACCAATCACGCACTGTGAACCTTTGACTCCAACATGCAGATTTATTTTTCCATTAAATCAGTTACAACGACACGACATGCCGCTTTAGCTACGTTGGCACTACACTACCATTGGTTAACAATTTACTTTAATACATTGAAACAAAATACGCAAATTTTGTTTGTTTGCGGCCATCCATGCCAACGGATCTAAATAAGAACTTCATCCCCCCTAGTAATTGAACTATCATAATTGTAACACTGAAATAACGTTAATTTTCTTGTTAGATGCAGAACATTTTAACATCGTCCAAGGATAATATAATCTGTTGATTTTCCGGTAACTCTTCGAATAAATATTTACAAGAGCCCAATAACCGGAGTGCATAGTTTATATATTTTATAATTCATAAGCAAGTTAACGTCAGAATCGGCAAATAACAACAAAATAACATAGTTTGTTGCTAACACTTTGTTGAAGTGTTTAAAAATGGCATATTTTGGTAACGTTAACTGTCCATAATTGTATTATATTTTTGGTGTTTACAAATGTGTGTATGTAGTTACACTTTAAGGGGTACCTGCCATTTTCGAATTCTTAAATTTTCGCTCTAAGTTCCATACAATGCGAGTTACTAAAATTTCCCGTCTAACATGGCACTAATATTGCCTTCTTAAGAGTTAACAAACTGTCACAACCTCACTAAATTTCTTAGTTTTTTACTAGTAACCTTCCGGAGGAAGAAAGTAATTTTTCTACGGATGGTCACACGTATAGTATAAGCAATTTTAGTTAAGTAATGCCAACTGTATACAATGTAACAAACTATTACCTTTGCCTTGTCGAAGCATAAAACATTATAGAAAATTTGTAGACTAAATTAAATGCAGAAGTTCCATTATTTCAAAATATTGTGTACTGATCACCCCTAAGGTGTCTCACTTTCTGCGCTTGAAATGCGTTACTTTGAGTCACGATTATTCCTATTTTCTATGAAACTATAACCCATTTATTGCATTTCTGTTTCTATAAAAATAACACAAACTATTGGTTTAAGAAATTTATTAAGTTTATCAAAAAAAATTTTTTCGGGGTAAACATTAATAATAGCTACTCATCGTATACCGGTTGAAATATTGAATTTAATGGTATAGTTTAGTAATGAAATTGGCTATAAGTAGCCTTACGTAAATCAATTAAGTAAGGTCAGGTTACTTAACCTTAACGAACCTAAAAATCTTACCTAACCTAACGTAACCTAACATAAACAAACATAACATAACGAAATGTATTTTTACGTAGAGTTGCTTCTAACCACTATAGGATCGTTTAAATCAGTAAACTAAAACACTAAAATCAGTAGTTTGGCCAGTAGCCTATACGATAAGTAGTTATTCTTAATATTTAACTTTTTTTTTCGATCCTTTCAGAATAGCTAAAAACGGTTTTTTAAGAATGTTTTTATTGGAAAAATATAAACCAAATTAAGAAAAAAAACGGGAAACGTGGACCGGAAATTAAATCGTATTACAAACAAATGGGATGATATGATCACCTCTTAGTGTCGCACAGAATATAGAATTATACTAAACACCGCACGATAATGACGTGGCTTGAGTGCGCCAGCCTTACACCTCAATCGATTTTGTGCCTCACAGACACAAATGCAGCCTACCTCAAGATCTACCTTAAGGCCACACCCGGTAGTTTTACAGTGATTTTGAATTTTTTTCAAAACTACGTAATTTTAAAATAGAAGAATACCTTCACTGTTGTGTCACAAATGTAACATTGTTTGTACCTAATGTTTGGTAGAAATAAACATTATAGTATTTCAGATTTTCGCACCAAGATTGCACAAATTTTGTTACGAAAATAAGCCAAAAATTAGTAAAATAATAGTTCGCTCCCTAATTTTTGATATAAATAAACATCATAGTATTTCAGATTTTTGCACCAAGATTGCACAAATTTTGTAACGAAAATAAGCCAAAAACCAGTAAAAATTTTTCGCTCCCGAGTTGTGAATCATTTTATAAAACACCTAAACAGAAATGTGCATGGCATGACTGCCATTGGTATTAATCTTTTCCCAAAGAAATCCGGTTAAAAAGTTTTTTTTTCACCTACGTTAAAAAAAAATTATACCAAGCATGGCCTTAACCGTAACTGGTAAGATGACTGTTCCATTAGTTGTGACGTCATTATAAATATCGCTTGTCCTAAAAGAATAAAAATGTATTGCGTGTTTATTATTTTTTATTCGTGGAGAGGTTTGTTTAACATCTTCTGTGAAACATTATCATCATTACATCTAAATGTGGCGAGGTATGTTTAAGTGAACCAGAGATACGGATGGAAAATGTTTGCGTGAGTTGCATAACACACCGCACTCTCAGCATTACGAATCCTAAGCACAGAAGCGGAACCTAGGAAGAACTAGCAATCCAAGGTAAACTAAGAATTGAATGTGCCTTACTAAAATATTTATCTAAGTTTATTTGTGTAATTCAGGTAATTTTAGTAACATTTCTTCATGTCATGAACAAACACGTTCCGTACCTCTATAGTTTATTTATCTGAAAATTTAAACTTATATAGTTAACAATAAATGCACTTAGTAGATATTTCAACATGTTGGAACAGCCTTAAGTGTGTACACTGTACTATGACAAGTCACATGATGAAGGTATCATTCAATGTTGGGCCTTTTTGGATAGTAAATATAAACTAGTAAAAAAGAATCCCTGTAAGTTTTTCTATTTTGTTATACTATATTATTGTTGTAAAATGATCGAGAGAACAAGCTAAAAATGCAAGAAAAATACAAAAGAAAAAAATAGGAAATTAAGGTAACAGCGTAGGTTTTCACGGCAGTGTCCGTGTAAACTATTCTTTTACTTTTTTTTTGTAGTAATGAAACATGACCTTTTGGAGTGTACAAGTTAGGTGTCTGTGCGATAATTTTCGACGATTTAAAACTTTATTTTTAAGCTGTCAATAGTCATGTTCCTATGAAGGGAAAAGAATAATTTTTGGAAAGATGTTATCAGTGAGGAATTCAGATCTGGAGAGAGGTGATAAGAAATGAGCATGGATGGGAAAAGTCGGAATTAGGTGTCGCAGATATGAGGAGATCCCTAAAAATACTATCGACATACGTCTTTTCTGGCACGATTCCGTGATGAGGATGTCCGGCTCGACCCCGCCGAGTATCGAACCCAGATCGTCATGGTGGGAGGCAGCGGTACTGAAGTTCCTATAGATGTAAACTTCTACGTAAAAATTATTTCCGTTGGTTGAATACTTTTCCTGGAATCACAGTTTCGCGTGTTAGATATACCAGAGAGAAAAATTTATCTTTATAGACACAGCTGTAGCATAAGAAATCTAAACGTTGTTTACATACGGTTATTTGTAACAAAAAGCGTCCCCTGAGCCTGCTAGCTTGCTGTGGAACGGCATGTTTACTCTGGCATTGGCAGAATTTATTAAGGGGCAACTTATCAGATGCTCCCCTACGGAGATTTTTAATTAAACGGGCAAAGATCAAAGCGGTAACCCTGCTGACTAGAGAAATGTTTTCGGAGAAGTAATATTCAGATGCGAGAGAGGAATTTCATAACGTACTTTCTGAACGTGTGATTTCCAGCGAAAGTGTTTTCTTTTTTAAAATTTTTGTTACAGCATACAGATGGACGAAATTAAAATTCTGTCTTTAGTAGTGGTGCACCAAGTTTTTGTATCTATATTGCTATAAATAAAAGGATTTTAAAACAATCCCTAGAATTACACAAAGCATAAAATCTTCCTTAAAAATTTTGCTACTCTGAATATAGGCCTACATTAATGTTTGTATGTTTTGGTGTACAAAATCCACATTATTATTTATAGATCTATATTTTTTTCTTATGCGCATTAAGACGATAATAGAAGAAGTAGTCTTTACGATTTGCGTGTAGAAACTTACTCTATACTTAAAGGTAGATACTATTATTTTCGTATACTTAAAAACGTGTCTGTTTAACCTTAGTTTAACACATTAAATAGCTTTCTCTTGGCACATAGAACATTAGAACATTAGTATTCTCAGTTATGACCAAACACAGATCATTGTTAGGCATAGTGACGAAAAAATTTCAAAATAAATATCTTTCAGATTTTCCGTAAACAAACAGGATTCTGTTTTTTTAATGTCGGCCTGTGTTAATAAGTTTAACAGAATTTGTTATTAATGAGTTTCTAAAACAATAAACGTGGAAAATGAAACAAGGAGTTTTAACTTACCACGGTAAGTGTAAGGATAAAAAAGCAAAGTAGTTAATTGAACGGTCACAAATACTTTAATTAACAAGATTAAATATTTATGTTTCGGGATATATCGGAAAGTTTGATTATTTATTTAAATTGAAATGTGAACTTAATTAAAAAAAACAGTGGATAAATTAATTACTTATATCATAGCCAACAAGAAGAACTACTTTATAAGCAAAATTTGTTTGTTCAGGAAATGTTACAGCAATTATGTTCTGTTTACGATATGTTCACCAGTACAGAATGGGTTATTAAATTTCAAATTGGAAATAAGGTTGTTAGTTTTCCTCATAAAACTAGAATTTGTCGCGCGTGATTTTGAACTCATTAAAATGATAAATATGGAAAATCAAGAAAAATTGTTTGCGTAATGAGCGAAGATGGGTTTCCCAAAGACAGTTTTGATGAAAATCTTTGAAGTAATGACTAGAGGGCTTTACTTAATTTTAAAAATGAAGGAGACAGTGAGTCGTATAACTTCTCTTCTTTACGTTAATTTTTGGAATGATTCTTAAATTAGGATAACTGTCCGAGCGGGACGTTAACTTTTTAATTACCGAGAAAAATTTACTTACTCAGAAAGAAGGTTAGAATTATTTTTTGCTTTTCAAATATTAAAGGATATTAAGTAAAAATTGTTAATCAGAAAATTAGGTAACTCTTGCCTAATATATATCGAATGACACTTGTGGGCAGGCGGCATGCATTTTGAGAATTATGATAGCCAAATTATTGATATTAAATAACTGCAAGAATTAGCTTGATGTCATGTCAAGCGAGGTCAAGCCACAGTTACCCGCAATGCGTAATTTCCACCAGTATGGTGAAAGCCCTGGTACTGCAGAATAACGAAGTTACATACGGGTGATTTGCAGCCTCGCCTGTAGTTTATTCGCAAATTTAACTCTATCGCGGACAACCGCGCGTGACATTCGTGAATATTCGCAACTCACGCGAGTGTGCGCTGGAGCGATAAAAAAAGCAATGAGGTTTCGAGTACGCAGAAGTGAACTTGTTTGGTGTAGCAGCTGACAAGTGGTGACAATCCGTGTAAAAAATATGCTGTCATACGCCCGTTTTCTTCTCTTGAACCTGTTCCAGCGCGACGTTGCCGAATAGTCATCCTCTCTCCTCCGCTTTCTCACATGTCTGCATGTTGTCACGCTGTGAAAGTATCCTTCCGCAGTAGCATACGTGTGTCACAAAAGCAACAACCGCTACGTAAAAAGCCTCTCTATCTCCATTATTGAGACTCGGCTTCAGTCGTCATATTGAATTTTATTATTTTTCGCTTTTTTGGAATTCTGATAAGAAAAATATTAAGTCGGCGACTAGGGACTACACCGTAATTTTTATTTACCTTGAGCTACAACACAGGCATGGCATTAGAGCTAGTAATATTTAGTTAGGTCGCAATTTGTCGGGCAAATTATGAATATAAAAATATTGGCCACACACATTGCAGCGCAATTATTTGTAAACAGCTAAATTGCAAGGTCTGTACTGTAACGAAATGTAAATAGAATTTGAGGTATAATCGCATATATAACATTCTTCTTCTTAGAATACCAAAAAAGCGGAAAATAATAAAATTCAATATGGCGATTGAAACGGCGCCTTAAGGGCGCCGCCTACCTGCTGGCTAGAGGCTCAGAAGTGACGTAATCATACCGGTGACCATGAAGCGCGTATCAAATGCCGCATCACAACAAGCCAAGTGCTGAACTAGCTTGCAGGATTCCCACTGATCCATTTTGACTATTGGGCTTTACGTGACCTGCAGCACGAGCATTAGTGCAGCGTGTTAGGATAATGTTTTTCTAAAAGATACTACTAATTGTGCGTTTGATATCTTTACCTACGAAAAGAAAACACATTTATGACTATGCTTCTCTATTTTTGACTTTTTAGACATCATGCTTAGAAAAATGGTATCGGGGCATCTGAAAATGGCTAAAAACAAGCTGTTTCAGACTGCTGCCATGTAAAAAAATACCTACCGGAATCGTAAAACTAAAATAGAGAAGCATGCGGTGGACTTAACGTTTCATAAATAAATCAATAGAACCACCACTTAAAGCCCCATTAAAGAAAGCCAACTACAGCACTGCACGTCTATTCCGCGCTCCGTGCATAAAGGCGACATCTGCTGACACGGCAGCCAGCCTAACTCTTATTGCCTGCCAGTTTCCGTACTTCAGACGAGGCATTAAGTGCGTGCTGTATAGGGCTCTTAAGCTGTGACCATTTAATTTTATTGGCTGAAATTCTCTAACAGTCTTCACTGCACTTTTATACATGATGTTTGGGATAACGTGAGCACTCAAAATTCAACCTTTGAGAAATATCACCAGCCATTACTGCATACAATTTAATATTAACAATAGGTATCATACTTCGCTGACTGTTGGCGGCGAATTACTGAATAAAGTTCCGTGTGTTCTACTACTTTAATACAACAATACTGAAATAAAACAAACGGAAACAGACATCTATGTTTCTGTATGATAAATAAACTTATTTTAAAAATCTATTTATATATGTTCCTCCTGACTGCACTACTTATATTACACGTGCAAACATAGTGTGACGTGTCCACACAGGTTTGACTTCCTGTTGTTAGCATTTACGCGTCGAAAGAGATGAATCGGCTAAAAATACAAATTAAGCAGGGCTTTTTTGAGTGCTCACTTTATCCCGAACTGCCTATATCTGAGTTTTACGTTCATCCGGTTAGTACATTATGAAATACGGCAGTACAAAAAAGGAATTATTACTACCTACGTTGGAGGGCTTAGAAACAGTCCTTATCGGATGAATATTTTTTTTTTTAGTACATTGGAAAATGGGACAAATGTGGAATCTTTTCGTTTGAAGCGCGAGGCAGGTTGGGCTCTTCAGCGAGTACTGAAAGTTCCTATGAAAGATCAAAACTTTCACATCCGTGTGTCCACTGCAGAGCGATTGAGTTCTTGTGCAATCATAGAGATACATTTAGCGGCCTTTATCTTATTGAGGAAGTTTTAAACGAAATTACGTCAATTATGTTCGTGAAGAGTTATGGGGTCCTAGAGACTTCATGTTTTACTCAACAACTCGGTTTAATGCGAAACTAATCTACATAATTAAAATACGAATGAACAGTAACTTTTAGCACTTTAGTATTTTTGTACTTTTACGATTAAATAACCCACCTAATTGTACATTCTGTACAGTGTCAAAAAAGCAGAACATGACCCTTCGTTTCTTCAACGATATGTTGAAGGCAAGGTCAGTAGACAATAAGGCTCCTGACAAAAGTTTTGTCTGGCACTTTTAATTTATTCCT
This sequence comes from Medauroidea extradentata, assembly GCA_003012365.1. Classification (NCBI taxonomy): domain Eukaryota; kingdom Metazoa; phylum Arthropoda; class Insecta; order Phasmatodea; family Phasmatidae; genus Medauroidea; species Medauroidea extradentata. The sequence goes on from PNEQ01109125.1 coordinate 55,488, forward strand.
TGATTCATAACAAAATTATTACACAGCGGTTTGTTACACGTTATAAAATACAAACTTTTAATTTTATACTTAAATTTATCATTACCAGAACTGAGCCGTGAATGTTATCGCAGTTTCGCGTTTGGAAAAAATAATTTTGGTAAAGGCGAAAGTCTGAAATTATTTATAAGACTGAACATGCCTCAAAGAGCTGTATCAACTAATTACATTTTTTTGCCCAAAAGATTCTGTTTTATTTATATGAATATCTTGTTAAATCACCCGAGCAAGTTTTTGGAACATTTATTTTTTTTCTATTCAAATTACGTTTCTGTTTTACCAAAATAAAATCGTTTTACGCTTTCTTGTGCCAAATATTTTTCTGGGTGTTAAAAATGTTTTCTTTTTAAATTTTCATTTAATTAATAAAAATATTTGTCCTTTATACTGCACCCCAAACCTTTAAACAATAGCAAAATGAACGTTCACGAATACTAATAGAAATATTCAGACAATCAATACTGTTGCATTGAACGAATAGGACATATCTTGAACTGCCTAATTTATACAATTTTACAGATTCTACACACATAAACAAGCAGCTTCAGAATCTGAAGCGTTACCGTTTGGATAAATATTTCACGTTGGTTTCTTACAACATGTTCTGTTATGCAAATGTTGCATCTCGGCTTACATAGAACCTGATATAACAGCGAAACTTAGTGGATGATGTAGAACGAAAAAAAAAATCTATAAATATAAAACATAACAAGATGGGAAAATTTCTGGTACTGAAAGTCTATTATAACAAAATGTGATTATTTAACAGTTGGTCATTAAAGCATTACATTAATGAGGATTTTTCATGCGACATTGTGAAAGCAACATATGATAAACAAAAACTAAAGATTTTAAGTCATACTTTTAAAACTATTAGTGTTAGAACAACTGTAACGAAAATGTTATTTTGTCATCTAGGCCGTGTAATTTGTGTCAATTATCACACATTCGCCTACTAACAACTGGAAATTAATATCAATAATAATAATGCCATATCAGAAAAAAAAATTCGAACACAACATTGTAAATTACATAAGAGTATTAGATGAACTGGTCTTAAAACAGCTGTTAGTTCGATATAAATGTTCACATGTCGCGTGATACAGTTGCTTAAATAGGAGATCAGGGATGTTTGTACACAACTGGCAATGTCGTAGAAGGGATTGTCTGGTTTGACCCAACATATTTGGCTGCATAAATACCAACTGAACGAATGTGCAGAGCACTGCGCCAGTATAGTGGACAAACCTCATATCGTACATTAAACAGGCTGCATAAGAACGGGCGTTATTAATGTATGCTTGAAAATACTTTAAAATTAATTTTAACCAATGCTTTAAGAGCTTCACACAAATGCTTCTAGAATGAACGGTTTACAAGAAAAATGCCAGAAACTGTTGCTGTGACAATAATGGAACGACTGGCATGAAGACCCGCCTAGGAATGATTGGTTTGTACGTGCGCCATGCTCTCAGGTAAATGCAACCTGTGATGCAGTTTATTAGAGCATGTTAAAAAAAAATTATCTATGTATACCTAGTTTGATGAAATTATGAGAAACTGATATTCAAATATCGCGTGTAATCTAAAAAAAATGTTCAAACTCGCGCCACTTCCATAGCAAAGACTCGGCATAAACTAAACACATGAACGTCAAGTTAACTTTATACGTACTATATGAGTACTGATGTTAATGACATTCTGAAAATGGTTCCTTAGATATCTCCTACAATCAAATCATGTTCTATCAACCTCCATCATGAAAAAAATTGCATCAAACAAAAAACAAAAATCAAGTTATCTTAATAAGTCATACATGTATACCAATTTTATGAAAATCTGAAAATAATTCCTTCTGATATTTCTCGTGTTCTGAAATAAATGTTCAAATACCCACCAGTTTGAAAACGTAAACATGATAAGAAGAAAATACATACAAGTCGAGGCAGCTTGCTAATAAGAATAAGTGTACCAGGTTCGATAAAATTCGCAAAAAATGTTTCCTCACATATGTCATACTATGATAAAAACATAACAATCGGCCGTAATTTGCAAAATATGAATACACCTTACTTAATAGTATACGAATACTAAGTTTGATGAATTACGGAAAAATGCTTTCCTCAGGTATGCCATATTATGCTATAAATAGAAATGGGCCGCAATTTTGAAAATTTTAACACAGAGTCAGAAAAACATAAAATTTGAGTCAACTTACCACGTAGTAGAGCAGTATCCAAAACGTAAGCCTGTACTGAGGTTAATTAAAATCTAAAAATAATTTAATTATTTAGCTATGCCATACAATGCTGAATATAAAAATGGCCGCCAATACGACAGTATGAGCACTGGATGTATGAAGTAGATAAATGTCAAGTCAGCTTAGTAGACAGTATATTTGTACGCAGTTTTATGAAATTGGGAAAAAAATTTCCTCAGAATATATTTATGCTAAATATACATAAAAATAAGATATTTTAAAACTAAATATATGCTATGTACTAAATACATAAAATTCAAGTCACCTTACTAGGTTCTTAAACTTTAAATACGGTTCCTAAAATATCGAAAAGCATTAAAATGGTCGCCAATTTTAAACTATGAAAACGGAATAAACAAATTGACTAAAGTCAAGTCAGGATTCTAGGTACTAGGCCTGTATGTAAACAAAGTTTGGTGAAACTCGGTTCACTCACATACGCACTCGCACTAACACACACACACGCACAGAGAAAGATGATCATGTATGCCTCCTTTTTCTTTCAGAACGTAGGCTCAAAATGGCCACAATTTTTAAACTATATACACTGCATGAAGCTAAATACATAAAAGTCATGTCAGCATACTGGGTTATTTATGTGTACAGAGTTTGACGAAATTCTAAAACACGGTTCCTTAAATATCTCGTGTGATCGAACAATGTTCAAATGACTGCCATTTTGAAAATATGTACACGAGAGAGAGAGAGTGTGTGTGTGTGTGTGTGTGTTTGTGGTTTTGGCGAGTTCTTAAGCGCTGGTGAATGAGTGAGAGATTTTTGGTCAGTGCTGTCGAGTTCTTTAGCGCTGGTGAGGGGTGACATGATGTATGGAGCAGCGCCGGAATGAATGGGCGGGGGAAACGGGAGATCCCCGAGAAAATCCGCCGACCAGCGGTATCGTCTGGCACGATTCCCACATGCGAAAATCCGGGGATTTATCTCGCCGGGAATTGAACTTGGATCGCTTTGATAGGAGGCAGTGGTCCAGCTACTGCACCAACCGCAGACCCGTATTTTTATCAGAAAAAGTTGATATGAACACGACGTAAACGACATACACATACGTTAAGTCAGGTTACTTCGTACTATACGTGTACCAAGTGTGATTAAATTCGGTCTACGGGTTTTTATTGAGGAAAAAAAGAAGGGGGGGGGGGGTTGGGCAGATACACGAACACACACAAGCACATACCAACACACACAGGCGGGATGGTGATTTCATAAGCCTACTTTTCCTGCGGAAAGTAGGCTAAACATGTCATTCTGAGTTGTTTTAGTTTGAATGAGAAGTTGTGACGATCGGTATCCTTCTGTATGAGACTTTCATCCCGCAATCTATAGTATAATTTGATAGTTGCATGCGCTGCTTTGTTAATGTTTAAAAAATAGAAGGAAAGTATAAATAACATGTAGGTAATTAAGTAACTAGGGTTTCAAAAGTGCTAATTTTACCCTGGGCCACCTATACCAGAGCTTGAAATACATGGCACTGCGTGGCAGTTATTCATATTTCTGACGTTTATTACATTTAGTATATACATGAAATGAGCACACGCATTACATTATGTCACAATAATTAATATATTCAGCACACTTATTAGAAACACGATTTTAGGTCCCCTCGACATGTCTTGAAAGGGACGTATAAAGGAAAACACAGCCGGATTATAAAACTCAAGAATAAGTTGAACTTGAATAGGACTCGGTCTGAAAGCCAATTAGTCAATCATCCTTTAGTCACATGGACAATTAGTCATTTAGTCAGTTAGCAATTAGTCACTTAAATAATTTATCGTCGATGTCAGTTACGCAATCAGCAATTAGTTATTTATTCAAAAAGTAATTTAGTCAGCTAGTAATTTATTCAATTTGTAAATGAAATTCTGTAGGCCTATATAGTCACCGCAAGGAAAAAGAGTGATAATAAAGCACTGCACGACAGTTGAGTGGCTTGCGATACTGTTTTACACACGCTAGCCAACGGCACCCTTAGCACTCCTTCGGTATTGTTATACGCACACAAGCAAACACTCTCTCTCTCACACACACACACTTTCTCTCTCTCACACACACACAAACACTCTCTCTCTCTCACACACACAAACACACTCTCTCTCTCACACACACAAACACTCTCACACACACACACACAAACACTCTCTCTCTCTCACACACACACACACACAAACACACTCTCTCTCACACACACACAAACACACTCTCTCTCACACACACACAAACACTCTCTCTCTCACACACACACACAAACACTCTCTCTCTCTCACACACACAAACACACACTC
>PNEQ01109126.1:0-26414 GCA_003012365.1 Medauroidea extradentata
CACTCAATGAGAGTTTATCACCAAGTTCAGTTATGGTATGGAAGAGAACTGAATCCAACTGAATGGGGTTGGAAAATGCAAAATGGTTTCTTAATACCTGTAACAACTGATTTGGCCCCAGCTCCCACATCTTTACTAAAACTGGTTTCGTGTAATTGTAAGAAGGACTGTGGAAAGCTATGTGGTTGTCGACGTGCTGAACTTAAATGTTGCCAACTTTGTGGTGTATGTTGTGGAGAGTGTTCAAACTGTAAAACATTCAATAATATTGAAAGTGACGCAGATGAAGAGGAGGTACATGCACATTTCCATACAGAAAACAGTCACATTGCTAAAAAAAATTCGTCTCGCACACGATAACGAATGTAATTCACAAGAACTTGATTCAGAAGAAGATTAAACCCCTGCTTCAGAAACGACCACAAGTAAGTGCCTACAGTCCACAGTATTAGTCTATTTATTTTAGTTGGGTTATAAGTTAATTTATTTCAATTGTAATTTAAAATCAATTGTTAAATATTACATGACAATTTCCTTCACATGTGTACATTGTTTGCGGAAATTCGTGACATTCATTCCATCGAGATAAGGCAAATTAGGTATAAAGAATAAGCAAAAGTTTCACATAGTTTAATTTTTTTTTACATTATCAGTAACTAAATATTATTTTACTGAAGTTAATGGAAATATTATTTTCTTACACTCGAGTTGGAACTAATTTTCCGCCTAGCTTTCATCAGTTTCAGTTAATAATGCACTTTTGATCAAGTGTTACCGTTCATCCGCCATTTTCCAATATGGCGGCCAGAGCACAGCTCGGATCGTCGGGGACTTTTAGTATGTTGTTTGTTATACCAAACTGGTGTTGTGTACCAGTTTTCATCTCTGTTGGAATTTTTTCCTTTCTTTTTCCTAATTTGCCTGGACTACACATGCAAACAACACCATAACATAAAACTTTTTCGGTTGGAATGAAAAAAAAAAAAAGAACTTATTTAGCTGCCTCAACTTTACTGTCGTCATCTAAGTTTGTCTGAAATAATTCTTATTTTCTCTATTTTCAAACACGGCAGCGAAAGTAAACTGCACAGTCAACATCAGTATGCTCGCCATAACATCTAGCAGACGATTTGCTCCTACTTGCCCTCGCAACTCTTCCTCGCGAGGAGGAGCTCAGAACATCTTGACCGGACGAGTAAAACACCCTGCGCCATCTTGTTTCCGATGAGTAAAACGCCTTGGAGTGTCCCGAGAACTGCAAGAGTACAAAGAGTCGCCAGGTCAAGGCCGAGTAAAAGTTGTTGGAGATTTTGTTGATATTTTTCTTATTTTAAGAAAGGGTAAGTTACTTTTAAGTATTTTTGTTAATTACATGTAAAATATTATAAATTACCAGAGTTAAAAATTGACATTTTGTTGATAATAGTAGATGTTATATTGCTCTTTTTTTAAAGACACTGTGCTAGAAATTTTGTTTTTTAAATATAACTTATATTATGCACTGGTAAATGTTAATAATCATTGCTCGTGTAGGCCAAATTATTGATTTTAGAATTATTGTTAATAAATTAAAAGTGTTTCTAGAGTCGTCGAAAGCAGTCCTACTTAAAAAGTTTAGATTAGGTAACGACTGTAGAAATATTTTTCATTAATAATGTTTACTTTCAAAAATCAACAGTTTGGCCGGTACACAATGTGTACCTATTCTTAATATTTACCCTATGGCCCAAAAAGTGTTATGATATCTGAACAAAATGATATTCAGAATGTCTATTTCAAACTTTATAGTCATTTTAGTGAAAAAAAAAATATTGACTAGAAAACACATAGCTGTGAATTGCAACTTAAGTAAACAAAATATATTTGTGTAAGAGCTCATATGGATAAATCCGAGATACAGGCAAGATGTTGTCCAGTAGTATATATTTAATAATAATACTACATTTATCCTCGCAATTGGACTACTGCCCAGTGGCGAGTGGACTCTTCCTCATCCTTACAGTACTAGCCTTCCAGACCCTTCTTAAACCACTCAGCCTCTTTCACAGTCACCAATTTATCCTGCAGAACATTCCATCCACTTATCGCCATAACAAACATAGACTGTCAACCCCTCTCCATTCTACTCCACACTCTCTGAAACTTTTCACTGTTAGTTCCTTTCACCTTGAATGCTCCCTTAGCTTGCAGAGCAACCTTGTTCTTCGACCCTTACCATTCATCATCTTGTATATTCTGACCAACCTTTCTATTCTCCTCCTGTTCTCAGTCATCGTAATGGCTCCCCTTTCTGCGAGGGGACATATTTACATATCTGAAACATTTCTAAAACATTGCAGAAACATTTTGAAATGTATCTTATATATTTCAATGTTTCAATATAAATGTTTCTGAAACATGACTGAAATTTTTTGTGCTGTGTGGGGAATAAGCCCTAAGTCATTACAGCACGGGAAAATGCTTTTGTAATACAAACGTTTAAAATTCCTTAGTTGTAACTATACAAATAATGTACTTTTCTTCCCATAGTAACAGGAACATTATGTACAGCTTTACTTTTAAGCTAGTTCAATTCGATTTGTGTAAGAAGAACCTTCGCCTACCAGATTGTGAGACAGCCTTTACATTGCTATGATTCTGTGTCCAACAGTAGTGTAATAAGCACAATTTCAAAATTGCTACTAGATAGCACTCATTTACACACTATAACTTATTTACATTGTATTTCATAGAGGTTATGAACCTAATATTAATTCCATCAATACCGAAATTGTAGTTTTAAAACTAACATGATTTGCTCTGACACCTTTTAGTATTGAAGTATTATTTTAACCTTTACTCAAACACTCAAAATAATGCAGTTAAATATGTAAACTTAAGTTCCCATTCCTTGTTGAATTTGATTAATGAAACACATGCCATAAATGAAGTATTAAAATGGAAACAAGTATTTTTGAATCATTTTAAATTCACTGTTTCGTGTTTGACAAAACAGTATTGACATTTAGGCGAGTTGTGTACAAAGGTGACATTTTGGTCCCATATTGTTCAAAAGACATTGAAAAAAACTGGTCGAAAAATTAAATTTTTATAAACTGTCATGTGGAAATTATTAATGTATTTCTGGTTGTGAGGAAATAAACCTTCAGTATATATTTTTCATTTCAATAATCACAACCTATTTCAAGTACCTAACTTATAAGAGTTAGGTGCATGTGGCTATAGCTGAACACAAGAAAAGTACAGGATGTCTTTAAATGTTTACCCTGATTTCAGAAGGTCAAAACAATCGTTGTATTGATATTGATACCAACTGTGTCTTTCTGTTACAGGTCCACTCGTTAACCCGTAAAGTTTTTCTAGATTAACCGCTAGGAGCGCTGCTAAGCTGTAACGTCAAAATGGCTTCCCTGCTGGAAAAAGTGCAGTGTGTTGTGCAGTTGGCAGAAACAAAATCACCTATCCAAGTGCAGCAAATGTTTAGGAACCGCCACAGAAAGAAACCACCTGATATCAAATTAATAAACGCATGGATGAAAACATTTTTAGCGACTGGGTCCATTAAGAAGGGCACAAGCAGTGGCAGGCCATCCGTTTCAGACGAGACTGTGCAGGCGGTTCAAACGACATGCACAAAGTCACAACAGAAATCGATTCGAAAGGCTTCATGCCAACTTGAAGTGCCAAGGAGCACAGAGCATAAAGTGGTACGCAAACGTCTAAAACTGTATGCGTACAAAGTTCAAATTGTGTACTGAACGAAGCCTTTCCACATGGTTGGATTGGCAAAGATGGCTCAATTGCATAGTCCCCCAGATCTCCGGACATTACGCCCTTAGCTTCCTTTCTATGGGGGTACGTTTAAAATGTTGTGTACCAAACAAATGTTCCCGATGTTGTGACATTGCGACAGTGCATCAGAGACGCCATTGGTGGTATCACGCCGGAAATGTTGCGGGATGCGTGGCAAGAGATAGAGTACCGGTTGGATATTTTGCGTGCTACCAGTGGTGCACATGTTGAGGTTTATTGATTGCTTTTCTATGTGGTTTGAAACTTTATGAGTTTATGCATTTTAATTTCAAAGTATATTTGTTTATGTGGACCCAATCAAAAATTATAAGAGTATGTAATCGGGGTAAACATTTATGGACAACCTATATGTAGACTATGTGCTGTTACATGTCACTAAAAACATAAATTATTGTAGCTGCTGTGATTCACCTAGTTGGAAATAACTCCCAACACAGTGACAACACTGCTCGTGTTAATACTCAGAGGCACAGTCTTAGAAGAAAGGTAATGACATTTTCATCTTTGACAAGGCTGTATGTGACTTACTTATAACTGAAAAAGAATGTGAGCACCTGTCACAGCAGAATGTGAATGTAATATGTACCTTTATAGGTACAGTAGCTAAAAAATGTCTCAGTAAAATTTTAGAAAAAATTCCAATATTGAGACTTTAATATACCAGGTCTAACGATACTAAGATAATACACAGCCACATTGCTTGTTGCCCCTCCATTTTACGTTCATGTTTGCAGACGAATACACAAAATAAAATAAGGAGGCAAATATTTTATAGCATTTCCATTTCCCTGACATGTATTTCTAAGGCAGTGCTTTGGTGCTGTGTGTTGCATTGTTACAAAATGTAGGCACTGTGTTTCTATGGTGATACCTTACCCATGTGTTAATACAGTAAACAGTTTGTGGAAAGTGAGAATTAAAGGTCTTCATGCAAAAAATAAAATACTGTAATATGCCGAAATATTATCAGTATTCTTTCACGGGATTTAAGTTCTTTTGTAAATAATTAACAACAACGTAATCAAAGCACATTTATTCAGCACAAATATTATTTTTATTTCCCTTATGGGGCACAGTTTCTTTGGTTGTACTGTTCAAACATGCGTGGCAGCTCGTGATACTTTAAAGACAATGTCCAGATTTTAAGTAGTAATGAATCAGTTTGTCTCAAAGTGTGTGGCAATAAAGGGTTCCCATCAGTGATGTGCCAGTCACTCGAAAATAAGTGCTACCTTTCACCCTGGAGATAAAAAAAAAACATTATTCCGCAGTACATGGTGGCGAAACGTAGGTTGCTTACCATCTAGGTTACAAAAAAAATAAATCATAGCTCGCCAGTGTCTCAACAGTGCCGTCGCTGTGCCGGCTCATACGTCGTGAATTTAAGTTCATAAAATAATGTTACATTGTCTCCAACGTCATACCCACGTTGCACACTTCTCATAAAAACACGCCATGTTGGTCAGTTGACTGAGAAAGACTGGGGCGAGGGAAAGTTGGCATTGGCAAACCACGCCATCATCCCCTCCACAATTACCTCCGGGAACTCTTTTATAGAAACACACTTAAAGAACTCCCCAGAAGCATCAAATCCATGTGAATGCTAATTATAACACGCACATAAATTTATTGTAACACAAATATAGAAAAAGAGACTACGTGGCTCAAGTTATTTAAATATAATCAACTCTTGCCAGGCAGTGGAGTGATACGGCATGAGCAGGTCTGCCATTTTCCCGGCGAAAAACCCCATATTCCACAGCTATTGTGCTCTTATTGGCTGGCGTCACTCATTTGTAACGGCAATGACCAAGTTTGGCCCAAAACTGCTAAAAACTATACAACTACGCACAGTTCATCCAATCTTCAGAATTATGTCAAAAAGCTACAGAAACAAAAATGTGGTAAAATAAACTAGGATTAAAATGAGACGAGACACGTGATTCTACGATAAAATTTAATATAGTCAAAATAGCGGACCTCTGAATGTTTATAAGTTATGTCATACAAAAATATATGTGAAATTACTGACAAATGATAAACAATTCGAACTCTGCCCAGGCTATTTCCAAATAAGAACTACTCTACTGCACAAGCACGCTGCCATTAACTTTCAAAAGAAACTGCTGCCACACCATTAATAAAATACACGTGTTACGTGATGTCACATTCTATTTGTATTTGTATTTTGTATTTGTATTTTATTTTTCATCCTTTGGACTGTACAATGTTAACAGTATCGGACATGTCAGATATGTACAATTTTACAATATTTGCATTGACAATTTTCAAAGTTATAGATATTACACATTTCAGATATACAATTTAGACCTATGAATGAAAAGAAAAAAACCTTACTTACAAAACTACGTACGTATATGGAAAAACAAAAAAAGAGCAATTCCAGTTAACTGTATACAATTAGAATTACACAGAGAAACTTACATGTTTGGATAACATAATTTTAAAATTATACATATTTATATGTGCACATAAGCTACATACAGCACAAAAACATGTTTCTTTGCAATCACAGTTTTTTTTTAAATAAACTACAACATACCATAATATAAAATAGCAAGGAAAAGCCAAATACAATATTTATCTCATATGCAATTCAGTAATGCATACATGGAAAAATTTCATTTTAAATTAATTTTAACGCCAGTAGCATGTGTCCTTACCTATTTTGATATCAAAATACTCAGTCATAGAATATAGGGGGTGTGCATGTAGGAAAATTTTAGGCTGGATTTAAATGATTTATTACTATTTTCAAAAAGTTGTTTTAAGGTAACAGGTAGCTAACTCTATATATATTATGTTTACTAGAGAATCTTGTTTTTCGCTTGTGATCAGAATGCTAGTATCATCAGCAAACAGCACTGGGGTTACTTCATGTGGTAAAAAGTTTGGAAGATCATTTATATATAGAATAAATAATAACGGTCCAAGTATTGATCCTTGCGGTACCTCATGTCTAATACTACCTGCTTCTGAGTGTACACGTTTAGAAGTGTTTGTATCTATTATTTCAACTATTTGAAGTCTATTTGAGAGATAAGATTTTAATAGGTTGTACAGTTTACCATTTATACCATAATGTAATGATTTCTGTAGAAGAATTTCATGATTAACACAATCAAACGCTTTCGTCAAATCACAAAAGATGCCTAATACTCTTGATTTATTATTCCAAGCCTCTGTGATTTCAGACGTAAGTTTGTAAATGGCATCATTTGTGGATACTTTCTGTTTGAAACCAAATTGTGAGTTGGATAGAATGTTGTTTTCAGTAACGTGGGTAGTTAATCTATTGTAAATAACTTTTTCAAAAACTTTGGAAAATGATGTTAAAAGTGAAATGGGCATGTAATTTGAAGGGAGATCTTTATTGTCCTTTTTGAATAGTGGCTTCACAACAGCACATTTTAGACGGTCAGGAAAAACACCGTTCTCTAGAGCTAAATTACACAGTAAACTCAGTAGCTTGCTCAATGTCTTGGAACATGTTTTCATAATTTTGGTACTAATACCATCGTATCCGTGTGAATTTTTAGATTTTAATGATTTTAAGATGTTTGCAATTTCTAAAGGTGTAGTTAATTCCAGCTTAATTTCCTTGTATGATTTTTTTGAAGTATTTAAAACTTTCCTATCATCGTCAGATTTCACATAATCATCTATGATCCCTTCCACGACAGTTAGGAAATAATTATTAAACACATTTACAACTGTTTTAGGATCATTAGTAGTTGTGCTTGCGTGATTTAGTTCTGTATTGCATGTTTGTGATCTTTGTTTACCTATCAACAAGTTACTTATTTTCCAAGTAGTTTTAATTTTGTTGACTAAGGATGATATGCAGTTTTGATAATATTCTCGCTTTGCCTTAGCTATATCTTTTTCAAGAGATTTACAGAAAATATAAATACTAGTCTTTAATTATCAGCACCTTTCTTCAGAATGGGGTCCCATGCTCATTCTGGGCTAAAGTCCATCCACTCACCATGATATTTATATGCCAAACAGGAATTGAAATTGCATATTACTTTACAAAAAAAAATTATCTTAAAAAAATAAAAATAAAAACACTGCAGAAGAAAATATTCATTACACTAATCAACTGGCATTTCATTTATGCTGGTCAGTGCAAGACCAGGACAGCATCAGTCCTGTTGATAAGTCAAGCAGCAGCACTTAAATTATGGGCTCTCAAAATTTCACTAATCAACTATTTGCATGTCGATAATAAGCCCTGGAACCGCCCTATTCCTTGGAGGCTCTTTAAGGCATACTGACATGTCGTCCGCGATCTTAAGGCTTCGTTATAAGCGGTACAATCAATAGAAGTGATTACATGGGCGTTTTGGCTCAACAGGAAGCAAAACCAGCACAACCAGCATTTGGATTAACATGGTCCCCCCTCCCCGCCTGCAGCAAGGGCTCTGATTGGCCTAGAGGGTCATTAGAAGGCGTGTCCTGTGTTGTGGTTAGTCAAGTTCCCTTCTGTGGGTTCGTTAATTGCGAGCAATTATAAAATACAATAAATATCAGTGGAATAACAATTGAATAACACTAGACAATAATATTAACCATTTCAAATAAAAATGAAAAAATTATCGCATCTGAACAAAAATTAATTAGCACACACGACATTACACAGAGGACATTTGGTACACCTGCTCATGTCACAAACTCCTCACGCTTGGTTGACACAGCATAGCAGACGGACCTGTCAGTGGGAGTGCCTGGGCACGCATCGCCAGTCATAAAAACTAAAATTAAAAATGTGCAATATTGAAAGTATAACTACTAAAGATTAAATGGCGAGACAAAAAAAATGCAATACTGGAAGTGCCGTGCAGCCGCATTGCTTCATGCCACGTCTCCAAAACCAACTAGCAATCTGCGAAAATGTGAAATTAAATACCTCGCTGGCTGCAAGTCACTGACGTCTTTATAATACAGTCTGTTTCCTTGATTTTCACTGAGTCAAAGTGGCCTTAAATGACATAATGCATTTATATATTCTAGACGTTAGCCCGATATGACACAACACAACACTAGAGGATTATACATTAGCTTTAAACGCTTGGAAAACACTTGACACAACACTTCGCTGAAAAGTGTCAGGGGGCTATATGTCTGCTCAGTTTGGGCCAGAGGCGAGCAGCTGTGCGGGGTCCTCGGCGCATGCTAGCTAGCCATGAAGGCGGTGGTTGTTGGCAAACATTTCGTGCTGCTCCTTGGCGGCACCGGCGAGGTCAACAAGGACTCGAGGGTCGCCGTGTGGTGTCATGGGTTCACACGAAAACACATTAAAGACATTTTAAATATAAAATATAATACATAGCACTGACTAGAAATAATAAATGTTAGTTACCAAAGAACTTAAAATACTTAATTGAAATGTTATTACTGAATAACATATTTAGGGTGCATTGAGGAACAGTCTAATGGTCGACTAGGCAACACAACAGTGGCACATATAAAAAAAAAACTTGAACAATAATTGTTACATATTAAAACCATAGCTTCCTATTTATTTAAAAGGAGAACATTGTTGACGTTAACGCAATAATACGCCTTCTGTGAAGTTTACGGGATGCATTCGCTCACACTCGTGGTTGGCACTACTCTCCCCCGCCCCTCAACAAAGCACCATTGGTGCGATGCGGCGAGTGTTATCTCGGGGGAGTTCGGCAGCGTGGAGGTCGTGCCTCGGCAAGCGTCATCGTCTAGAATGTTTCTGTGTGTGTATATATATATATATATATATATATATATATATATATATATATATATATATGTGTGTGTGTGTGTGTGTGTGTGTGTGTGTGTGTGCGTGCATGTGTGTGTGCTATTTTTTATGTGGGCGTGGCTGCATGTTCAGTAAACTGTTTCAGTTTTACTCGAAGTTAGTAGGTTTGTATACATGTTGGTACATTACATTCAGACACGGAAAAAATATTTTGTGGCAGCTACAAATTATTTTGTTAGTATTCAGGCAGTCAAATATATCTAGTGGGTGCGAAAAAAACACTTTGCTGTCACTGGTAAAATACTGAAGTCACAAATTAATTATTTTGTGTTGACTACAAAATAATTTGGCTGTCTAAATACTGACAACATTTTTTTTTCAGTGTAATTATTGTATTCGTGTACACATATTTATAAATCCTAGCACTTCTGCTTTGCGTAATGGAGGCTGAATGATTGTTAAATAAATAAATAACGATCCCCGCAGTATGGTCATAACCCAGCTGAATGCGCACAGTTGATGATTTTGGAGGCAAAACCTTTTAAAGGAGGTAGAAACATGATGAGAAAGGCAGTATAAGAACACATATGCACCTCCTCCTCCTCCTCCTCCCCCATGCAAAAAATTCCAATTTTAGAGTTACTATTTTTTTTTTACCTTCTTTATTCATTTCTAACTAGTTTCAAACGCCGCCTTGTCTATATTTTTTGCAAGATTGGTTGATGCTAGCCTAATTAAATAATAAAGTGTTGCAGAGCATCTCAGTGACATAATAATGTATTTATATTGCCACAGTGAGTGCTTTATAAGACCTATATATCAGGGGCGTCATTTCAGGTTTTTCTGGGGGGGGGCAAGATTTTGTTTTCCGGTGACAGTGACCTTGTTGCATCTTTTTTATTAATTAAGCATGTATAAATTAAATACTTTAATAATAAAATTTCAGTTTTATGTGCTTAAGTTAGCATTATTTAATTTAAAAATACAAAAAAAAAATATTTATACACATAAAATTCTAAATCCAGGGGGGGGGCGTTCCCCCCCCCATGTGGCCCCAAATGACGCCCCTGCTATACATCCAACAAGCCTGGAGGGCACCCCATCATTAGTGGCGGCAATTGCAACCCCCTGCATGTTAGGCCTGTACCTGCAGACTGCAGTGTCGACGCTCAAATTAACACACGAGGAAGACATGTTATCAGATATGCTAACAAAGCAGCTTCGTGGGAGTGTCGACGAGTGATGACTTCAAAGCAGCAACGAACGCGATCCATCGAAAGATATGAAGCTGCTTATATCGATTATAGTTCACATGTCACTTAGTCCATAACTAGCTTACTCCCGTAAAACTTACGGCCAGTCAAGCAATAGTTCTAGTATCTGGAAGATGGTGTTTGCAATAGGCATTGTAGCTTGCTACCCCGGAACTGACATGAACATTTTATTGTACGCCAGTTTTACAATCTTGTGTGTTGCGGTAGGTTCACTCCATGATATGGCCATCGCTGATTTCGACGCTGAGTTGTATTGCAACATCATACATGACTTGCGAAATCACTTCAAGAGAGGTACTGGTGGTGTTTTCTTTATACACTCACATGATATTCAAGCATTCGGTAAGTGATGACTGCTTTGTTCTTATTGCTTGTTGTACTTGTACCTTACGAAACTGTGGCCAGGGACGTAGCCAGAACTTGTGTTTGAGGGGAAGGAATTCCTGAATTTTATAAAGTACCATCGATCAAACCCTACCCCCTCATCTAATGTGACGCTGGTCCAGGGTTCGTCCCTAGGGAAAATTTTGATTTCAAGGTACAAAATGGTGCTATTCAAGCAGTTGTTTAAACATTGAGTAAACAGCTAGTAAAAATTTAATTAATTTTTGTGAGATAACTATTGGAGAAAGGCAGTTAAAGTAAGGGTGGGGGTGTCTGATCCCCTCCTCATCACAATCCTGCTACGTCACTACTGTGGCACTTTGTATTGTTTGTCGAGAAACGTTATTACTTTTAAATATGTCGGTTCACGTTAAAATAACATTAGGAACAGGTTCCTGTCAGAGGTGAAAATGCTACCACTAATAAAAAAGAATTTATCTGTAGTTTGTAATGTACCGGTAAACAAAAATACAATAGCTTTGAATGGTAGCCACAGCAGTTTATGTAATTCACGACGAAGTGAGTGCTTTTTAAGGCCTTTGTAACATGATTCGCTGAAAAAAAAAATACTTGTTTACGTCTTCAGCTATTAGTTTCTAGCTGTGAAATCTATACAGTGTATTTCTTAGCCAAATGACAATGTTTATGTAAACAAGTTGTTGAAAAAACATAAAATGGCTGGCGTGAAACCTTAACTTGACCGTAAAAGGACTCTCTTTACTGTGAACCGTCTATAAATGTTCTACAGTAGCTCAGTGTCGTACCGCGATAATAGCTACTGCCCTGTCGCATAGTTGCAACGATACTCGCCTTTCACGCGTTTGTTTCTGCGCCCAAATGTTAACTTCTCAATCAGGTCCACTCCACCGCATTAATTAGCTCCGCGATCCTGTCTAGAATAGTATTTAGCCACCGATAAAACTGGGTGTACCTATAAACAGTTCCAGTAACTGGACAGGTTTCTGTGAAATGTTTGCAGGCAGTTGTCTAGGCTGGCCTACCATCAACCGAATGATGATGCGTATCTCTCGCCAGCTGCTGGAAATACATAATCATCAGTTTCGAGGAAGGATAACGACAGGTGTTGATAGGTAGGAGAGCTTCAGGTGGCCGCTGACCCGGGTAGTCCCGCAGTGCGCAGAGATTTGGCCGACACAAGTTTATTTAAAAACCGCACAACTAGCCTGAGTAACGTCTGCTTAGAAACAATATTCAAAGATCCATTTAAGGTCCTCAAATTCGATGTAGTTATTCAAAAAGAACCAATCCTTTAGAGCAATGGACATCCAAGGGCTATCCGGAATATAACCGCTCAGGCTATTCAGGATATCCTATGGATATTCTATAATATCCCTAGGATAACGCCAGGATATCTGTGGGACTACTAAATCAACGCTTTCAGGACATCCTCGCAGAAAACCCTGCAGTTATATTTGTAGGAAATTCCTGTCAAATGTCCTCGAGATATCCCTGCATCCCGAAAATAATTATTCTGCTAATATTTTCGTAGAGGGCAGTCAGTTTCTATCACTCTCATAGGTAATGAATTTTCTAACCTAACGTAGTTGAATTTGAACCCTCAACCCTGAAGTTTCAAGTTTAGCATTCTAACCAATAATCCACGATTTCACTTTGCTAGCCGATCTCCTGAGTCGTACCTAAACAATACGAGTTACGATGAGAGATAATAATTATCTTAATAGAGTGTTACAGATGTTTTAAGCATAAATATTCGAATGAATAGTACAACTTATCACACAGAAAAATAGTTACATCTATGAACCCATATAAAAAACTCATACAAAAAATATAGGCTTGTTCATTAAGATGACTTGCTGTAATTTCCATGGTTATTCACAGCAGGAAATTCAGATAATTGACGTTAAGGGCGGACTTGTACCATCATATTATAGGGTCGTTATTTTTTTCGGCAGCAAAAATGTTTTAAGGAATTTTGTAGAATATTATTTATGCATTCATTACAGTGATATTTTAATTTTAAACGCTATAAATACACTTTAGCAATACATAGTGTTCCTTAAAATATTTTACGTCAATGAAACTATCCATCTAGATCACCTACGTACACAACTTCAGGATATCCATTGTATGTACTTTGGTTTGGAGGTATCAAAAGGACATACCGTGGAATTTACCAAGTGTTATGTCACTTCAAAAAGCACTTAAATTACTTTTAATGCTATTTCTTGGGAATTTTAACGTCTATTTTATTATTATCTAAAAATCTCTGTGTTACATAATCGCATGAACCTTAATATAAAGTAAGTACCATTACAATGCCCTAGTGATAGTCATATGATGCCCGACATTTACTTTGGACGTTTAGGAAATTAACGGTTTATTCCTAGGATATCATGGGCTATGTGGATAGGGGAGAACTTTTGGGTTATCCAATGGACATGCACGGGGAATTTGCCATTTATTGTGTCGGCACTAAAACACTTAAAAGTAACTTAATAAAGTTATTTTCAGTGTATTTTAATTATTGTGTTACGTTATTGTAATCTGAGTATCTCTATATTACATTATTTCATGAATCTTAACGCAATTCAAGTAGCTACCATTACAATATCCTAGGGAATTCCATACGATGACCGAGATGTTCGCGACACGTACGGGCTGTCTTAAGGATATCCCGCGCTGTGTAGGAGGAATATACAAGGGGAATACTTTGTGAATAACCAATAAATATGCTTGGAGATTTGGGTAAGGGTTATGTCTACATACAGAATACTTAAATTAGCTTTTTAATGCTATTTTTTGTATAATTTAACCATTATATTATTGTAGTGTAAGCATCAATACGTTACATAATCTCATCAATTTTAACATAAATTAAGTACCACTACAATATTCTAGAGATATTCATAGGATATCCGAGATGTATTTTGGACGGTCGGTATATTTACAGGATATATAGGATATCCTGAGCTGTGTGGATAGGGATATACTATATGGGAAATAATTTTAGGATATCCTATAGACATAATTTGGGAATTCGCCAAGGGTTGTGTTGTCTGAAATAAAATTACAATAACTATTAAATGCTATTTTCAGTTTTTTTAAACCATTGTATTATTGAAACGTAAGAATCTCTATATACATTATATCATGAATCCTTACAAAAAATTAAGTACAAAATGTCCTAGCGATATCTATAAGTTGTCCGGCACGTATTCAGGACATATTTACAGGATATCCTTAGGGTATTCTGTGCAGTGTTCACTGGAACTGAGATATTTAAGATCTAAATCTGATACGTGTATCTAAACCTTGCATAAAACGCTATTTCTGGGCTCTTATTTTTCTTCATATACTACGATTTGATATTTGTTTATATTTTAAGGACATATTTTGGACCTTCGCCTTTTACTCGGTATGATTATCTTAAAAAAAAAATTAAATTTTGAGTTTGTTCATATCTGTATAACTACGTCCAATTATCTTCTGGGCCCATTTTGAAAAACCAGTCTGACCCATTCAACATGAATGAAGTGAATTGCATTAAATAAATAAGTACTTGAACTTTGTGTTTATCTTGGATCTACGTCCCCATAACTCTGAAATGAGTTGCACAGCCAACGTGTAAAAATGGCCATATTTTTTTTGTAGAAAACGTTGCCGAAGTAGGTCCATCGAGTCGCCGAACATACCGTATACTTCAACAGTTATATAGCTAACGGTATGCATGCTTTTAAAAATAAATATACATATTTAAAAAAAATATTCAGGGCCGTGGGAGGGAGGGTGCGAACTTATATTACAAATAAATAATTTCTACTACTAAGTGACTGTCTTCGTTTTCCACAGCAAATAATCCAAGTAAACTATGGTCATTCTGAAAATGGAAATGTGGCAAAAGAAGGAGGTTGCGGAGACATAATTTGCTGCCTCAGTTTTATTTAAGAAGGGAAGAGGTTGCCTGCATGAGTTCTCAAGTACACTAGTCATAGCTGAACTGTTAGTTTTCTGACAACGAAATAAAAGTTCTGCTTAGATTAAAGTAATAAATGTAAGCAAATTATACTATACTCTAGTTCATATAAGTTTGGATAAATTTTACAGCAACTTATGGGCTATAATTTATAATATTTTGTTATTTGTGTCATTACACAAGGTAAATTTTGCAGTACAAATGCTGTTATGGACATCTCACCTTCATTTTAGACCTAAGAATGTCTTGCATTGTGCAACAAATTACAAAATGCTGAAAATTATTGCCCATAAGTTGCTGTCAAATCTATCCAAACTTGTATGAAACAGAGTATAACAAGAATTTTTTCAACTAGTCATAGATTGAATTCGCTTTTGTGTGAAGTAAATAATTAAATTATGGTGCCAGAAGTAAGTTAAATACGTAACAAAATAATTAAAATACTATGTTAAAGTTTAAGTAGATAGCTATACACCTTCAATATGTCCTTAGTTTTTAACCATAAATTTACGTGTTCCAGAATTTAGTAACGGCAAGTGCATTCATTGTTGCCTCATTTAGTTCCTCTGCAGAACACATGGCTGGGCAGACATGAGGCTATAGGAGGCAAACTGATGTCTGCGATTATCTACACTCACTTGTCACATATTCTATTCAGAAGCTCGATATCTACATGTGGATGTAACTCCTCATGATACTTGAAGGTAGTTAGTTGACTTCCAAGTCATATCATTCGTCGTATGACCAGCAAAAACATCTTTTTGGGCGCTTGCCCACGCTTCAAAATCTTCGTTCCTTGCACGCCAAATTTTAAACATTATTTGCTTTGGTGTCTCTGCAAGCTCTCTCGGTGTCCCTAATAAACTCTCTATATGTTTAAATCGTGGTTGTGCCGGATCGTAGCCATGCAGAGACTGGGGTTAAGGTGACCGCTTTGAGGGACGTATTTTGAGCGTTTGAGGCCTGGAAGTGTACGGAAGCGGTAAGGACGAGACAACACACGCATCATGCCTCACCCTAACCTCTAGGTGCAAGTCACTGAACTGGCGTGCAGACTTCTCGCCGAGAACTCGCCTCAATGCGACATTCATCGGTGAACCTATCATTTTATTACGTTAAAAAAAATGTATATTGTGTACGCGTGTACCTTTTTAAAAATTCTGCGCCAATTTTGTCATGCCTAAAAAAGGACGAAAACGCCCATTTCCGCCATTTTTGGCAGCGCAAAAATAAATTTTAGAGACACGGAGGACCTGAAACAGTTATATACGCGTGTAACGTTGTTTTATCGCTATTCTCAAGCAAAAGTAACTTACGCATGCTGAGTAGTTTTCGAATTCTTTTAACGGTTGAAGCTTTATGCACACCACTCGGCGGCCTGAATAGGCGACCGCCTTAATATGTGGATGTCTTGGTGTTCTCTTACGTTGAGCTGCTATATCTCACTGGATATCAGGGGATGCTATTCCGGGAAGACTTCATGTCACACAGTAAAAACGTTACGTCGGAAACACCGCATGCGCTTTTACAACTCTGAGCGTAGAGGCGATATCGCAATACAGGCGCGGGCCGACGTTGCTTGTATCGCCTCATCGATTCTCACCTGTCACACACAAGTACATCCTTCACCAGGCGGTACAGTGTTTCTTGAAGGTCAGGGCACGATCCAAAGTGACTCCAGAAATGTTTTAACCTCGTTGATTATTCAGTTGGGTTCCTTTCCACGCAATGTTTAGAATTCTGGTCGTCTGTTTATTCTTAAGATGGAAGTGCATGTATAGGTGTCAGTTGGACGTGGCTCTAGCTACGATTCTTGGTTATTAAAAATACATTTAATGCGAGAAAATGAATATTGAACGTTCAGCTTTTTCCCCATACTTTCAGAAGCAAGACACTGTGCTGTAATGAGTATAGATTTTCTTTCAATAATCATTTTCTCACTTTACCTATAAATTTGTATCCATTTTCAAGTTCCTTCCAACGCACGATCATATTTACAGTCGAATTTCTAATATCTTCGTTTCAGACGCTTGTAGATTGATTTGAGAATTTCGACAGGTACATTCTATTATATTTCACTTTGCGTAAATAAAATATTAGAGAAAACTGTTTTAAAACTTATTCACTGCAAACTAACTTGTAGTAGTCCTATTTTCTGAAATAACTGTACTAAAAAATCTTATTTCTTTCTTTGAGACAGAACAAATATAGCCTGTACTTGAGATTAGTACACATTGGTTCAACATTTTCAAAAGTCGCTTATCAGAGTAAAAATCAACAATACTAAACTCATCTCCCCCTTCACTGTCACCATTGAACAATTAACTTAATCTAATTCGAACATATTAAAAATCTTAAACTTACTTGATTGTATGTTTACAGAAATTCAGAATCTGCGTTTGTTTGAGATGAGGAAGATTCTATCAAAGCGGTTTGTCACCACGCACAGTATTTCCATTTACGACCAGCAAAGAGCAGTCAGCCTGAATGAAGAGAATCATCCCTTCGCCATCTTCCACGGCATTGATTCACATCACTTGGCAACGTGGCTAAATGTAAGTAATCATACCTGCATCTTCAGTATGTAGAAAGAAGTAAGGCAGTTTGTGTATCGAGCAACGGCCAACATTCTTAATTGTTTGCCGTTGGCTTTTTGCACGTAAATACATCAGAGTCACGCCGCTTAAGGTGGTTTTACAGATTTAGGCTGACAGGGGAATATTTCACGACGAATGAGTCTCTCTGGTTTAATTCACGTAACTACAAATCTTATCTCACTGAACCAAGAGTAGATCTTAAATGAGCCAAAGGAGTTCGTAATTTATTATTTAATTTAAGAAATAAAATACACTTAAAACATTGAATAACTGCAACAAGGTTAACTATTTCTATTGTTGAGCTCATGAAATCACTTTTCTTTGTGTGACTGAGTGCGTCTATGTGTGTGCCATGTCTCAACTTACGTAATGTATTTTGTAATTTTGCATTGCATTTTATTCAACCTAATGCATTTATACACATAGTTTAGTAAAGACAACAGTAATCCATGTACACTATATTAGTAATAATTTTGCGCTATATTCCAGCATATAATAACTTCAAACATATTTTCTCAGACGTAGGGACTATTTGATTTAAGTTCTGGCTAAGCAATTAATTTTTTAGCGATATACTAAACTATGATACTCATAGATGTCAATATAATGCTTTATAAAATCATAACGTGTTAATTCATAGTGACCTGACAGTTTCATTGGTGTTCCAGGGACTGGAGCCCAACTTTAGTCTTGCTAACGTTATATGGTTGACATTTCTGAGGCCAGACCAGGATATCCACACGTACTTCAAACATTTACACGTTCCGATTAACGTAGTTTTCCTAGTCGTCGTGGTACAAAACCAAACAGCGCATATTTCTGAGGTGTATAGCACGTCCATGGAAGCGGGTATGTTCCTGTCTCCATTTGGAACATGGAGTAAGTTTAACAAGAGTAAATGGCCCAGCCATGGACTGTATTTCAGAAGAGATGATCTTCATGGCGCAAATATCAGAGTTACCGTGCAGGTAAGTTGACCGTCAGATACTATAGCACTAAAACTTATTTTAGTTATGATCATGCAACAGGAAAAACCATCAGATATGTATGTGTCAGTACACGTATATACGGTTTTCAGCACCACGCAAAACTCCTAAATCAAAACGAAATCGTGCAGAAGGAAAACTGATACAAATTAATTAGATAACCGTAACACATAAAATACTTAGATTGTATACATTAAGTTATAGAAACACGTTAAAAGAGAATGCACTAGGAAAAATTATTTTTGACTACTCGTGTCATTATTCACACTCAAGTTAGCCCCCTCCCCAAAACTGATATTTTCCTCCATAAAATACCAAAATACCTGGATACGCATTTGATGCGCATGAGTTCGCCTAGGACTTGCTGGGCGTCTCTGAATAAATGAGATAGTTACGCATACGCAATAATTAGTCTGCTTGAAGAGAAAATATTGCTTTTCTTAACGATGCTGTACTTCGATTCGAATTAGTAAAGCTGTGCTGATGATTATAGCAAATTTAGTTCCATAAAAAGTTTGGATTTATAGAAGTTTTCAAGTATTTTGCTATCGGGTTTCCTGGGTTCTGCACTTTTCGGAACAATCCCGAAATGACGCCATTTTCAGACAAATAGTTTGAAATCTTTGTGGACAAAATTTAAGGGGCTGTATGTATACGTAATTGTTTATTAGTGTACGGTAACGCATAAACTTAGTTCTTTCCTCCAAGCTAACATGCTAGCATTAAGATTGGTGAATTTTTTTGTAATACAGTGTATGTAACTTGGACATAATTATGTTCCCAACGTTAAATACTAACATATAATACGATTTATAGTATATAATTAACAGAATATTAAATCTTTCCCAACAAAAACAAACTGTCGGCAAGACATCTGCCCGCTGTCTGAACTGTCCTCCAGTGTTTGCAGAACACAAAAAGACAGTGGGCCAACACTGGCTTCTTGTCTTTTTCCAGACACGAGTCAGCAGTCACTAAAAAGACACCCGCCTGATGTCCTTCTTCCGACACTCAACCAATTTTGAATCAAAAGACATCAGCCAGTTATCGGCAGGTTTCCTTTTTCCAGACACCGGTTAACTGTCGTTTAACAGACAGCGGCCCACTGTCTTTTTCAGACACTGAACCGACAATCGCCAAAAGATATCCGCCCATTACCGGCATGATGTCTTTTTCCAGACACTGGCAATCTGTCATGAAAAAGACACCAGTCTAATGTCTTTTTTAAGACACTCAACCAACAGTAACAAAAAGATATCGGCTCATTACTACCAATATATCTTTTTCCAGACACATGTTAGCTGTCATTAAACAGTCAGTGGCCTAGTGGCCCACCGTCTTTTGTACGACACTTAAAGAACTATCACAAAAAGTTAACCGGCCCGACAAACAAAATGTCTTTTTCCAGACACAGGTAAGCTGCTATTTAAAAGACAACCAGTAGATGTCTTTTTTTATGGCACTCACCTTACTGTCGCCAAAAAAAAAAAAACATATCCCCTACCGACAAGATATATTTTTTCCAAACACAGGTAAGCTGTAATTAAAAAGACAGCCAGTGGATGTCCTTATTATGACACTCACCAACTATCGCCAAAAAGATACCGACCCGTTACCAGCATGATGTCTTTTCCCAGACACAAATTTACTGACATTAAGAAAACAACAACTGGATGTAATTTTTATAGAACTTTTATGGAACGAAACACTAGAAAAAAAACATTTTTAACATGCATGTGAAACTCTTTGGAAATGCATTTGTATTGATGTTTGGCCATCTCCAGTCCTCCAAATTTCGACACTCAGTCGTCAACGGCCCTGTGTCTTTTCCGACACTCAGCCATCAACAGTCCGGTGTATTTTCCGACACTCAGCCATCACCGACCTGCTAATTTTATGACACCGGCCCTCCACCTTATTTGCTAACGGCAAGGCATATATTTGGTATCTTATCGGTAGCTGTCAAGGCCATTAGTTTTGGTGTTGTGAAAGTCATCCAGTTGTTTCTGGTACTGTGTCCTGAAAGACATCCAACCGCTACCAGTCTGGTGCCCTGAAAGACATTCAGCTGATACTTTTCTGGTGTACCAAAAGACATCTGGCCATTGACTGTCCAGTGTACTGAAAGAAATCAAGCAGTCGTCAGTTCAGTGCCTGTAAAGACGTCAAGCCTTTATCGGGCT
Source organism: Medauroidea extradentata (assembly GCA_003012365.1). NCBI lineage: Eukaryota > Metazoa > Arthropoda > Insecta > Phasmatodea > Phasmatidae > Medauroidea > Medauroidea extradentata. Next base: position 20,957 of record PNEQ01109126.1, read on the forward strand.
GGTGTCCTGAAAGACATATAACCGCAGTTGGCCTGACGTCTTTTTGACGTCTTGCCGGAATCGGTATGGTGTCTTTCTGACTCGAAGGCAAACTGTTTACCGCTGTTCCAAAAAGACATCTGCTGAACTCCGACAAAAGACATCGGCCCGCTGTCTACTTTTCCGGCTAGCCGGAGTCGACCCGATTCCGGTTTGTACTCTTTATGTTTGCTGGATCATAACTTTGTAAATTATACAGACCTTTGCTGAGCTCCACTGCATACATTATTTTGTATTAGGCTATTTAGACTCTTGTATTCGAATAGTTTTAAGTTTCTGGGGCACCGAAGTGCCTCCTTAGTGCTGTATAGGCGGCGCCAGTGACGCTCTTTATGAACTAATCCGAGTCTAGCGCTCGAGTATTCCTATCTTCTTGCTTATGGTTGAGTGTGTTCTCTTGCCCCACACTCCTTTATCCCCTCCTCCTCGCACATGCGCAGCCGCTAACTTTGGCCAAGTGATCGGGTGTGTGTGCTGTAGAGGCTCCTGCATGGTTTTCGGCTCTCACTTGAAGCTGTTCGCTAGCTAGACGCCAATGTAAGTATGCTCCAGTTTTAGTCTGTTGGGTTCTTAAACCCTGCATGATGTGTGGAGGCGGCCACCGTCACGGGTAACTGTTTTTCTTACATGTAGTAATTGATTCCAAAATTCCCATTTGGCACCGCCTTTGTGAAAATTTACGTCTGGAATTTAACATTTCTTCTGTTAATGTTTTGGTAATTTTCATTATTTGATTTTGAACTTCTGAACGCCAGTATGCGCCGGGCCGACTATACCGTACATTGGATGTGCTCATGCTGGTGTGTTTAAGTGTGTTAACACTGTTGTTTTTTGGGGATTATATCCCGTTTGCAAATAATTTTTGTACTTATCGAATTGTGGATGGATCCCACTCATATGACGTACATTTCAGTATTGATTTAACGTTAAAATGTTTGCGAATTTGAGGCGTATGAATGTTTGTAGCACGCCATTTGAATGACCCAATTTTATAACCACTTGTCTAACTGCTTTAAATGCAAAATTCGTGTAAACCCAATTGTTCAATTTGGTATCTCACCTTTGTTTTTATTGAAATTTTAAAAGTCAGTAATGTTCTTGTTTCATTGCTATTGCACGTTGAGAAAAAATACGTATTATAATTTCACATATTTTCTTTCTGTTACGTATATGTGCTGTTATAATAATATTACATCACACTGGTGAATGGAATATAACATAGACATATTAATTGTAAAAAATATCATACCGTCACGTGAGTCCAAGACAAAAACGACTAAAAAATTTATGTTTTTCGATTATCTATGTAATTCTGAGGTTGAGATTTGTAATTAATTTAGGGCAGAAAGTTAACAACAACCAAGCTTCGAGTGACATATATAATGCATCCTTGGCAGGATTTTACTGCTTGATTCTTGATATCTGCATGCTCATTAAAAAATTTAACGAACTCCACATGAAAAGTTATTGTTTAGTACTCCAATACCACTGTAACTCTCATGCAACACTTTAGTATGGACGCATATTGAAGCATGGGGCATGGGCTTTTTATTCATTTGGTATTTTTGAGAACAAAAATTTATTTATTCCATAATTTACCACTTTATCCAACATGTTATTATAACTAGAGGCAGACAAATTACGCCTTAATATTTGGTGACAAGCTAGAATCCACTGGCCTATACTAGCATGAACACACTCAGTGACGTAATATGCTTCGAGCCATCGTATCTTTGTGTGTCCTCATTGCAGGATAGTGGACATTTTACAGTTGACCTTGTATAATACGTAGAGATGATGGTATGTTTTGTGCCAACATATAACGTTGTAGTTTCTCGCCACATGTTTGATTGGGTGATAAACATCTGAAACTCCGTAGCTGTCTGCAGACCAACAGGTATTATAATTGTTGGATTCCTATTGGCTCAGTCAAATAGGGTAATAGCTCCGCGTACAGGGAAAAGCCAGTGAGAGTTTGATAAGCTGAACGTACGTTGAAACCCAGCAAACAGTAAAATGTTCCAGTCCCTAACCATTATTTCTAATAATAGGTTGAAAATGTCCTTCAGGCGTACCACACAAACTGCCAGCCAACATTAAAAGTCTGAGCACATAGTAACTTGGAGTCCAGTTTGCTGTCGGTTAATAACGCAAAATTGGCAGCTCTGTAGTTATAACGGTTTGAGGCAAATCACAGGACGTAGGTTGCCACGTCGAACCAATGATTAGCATCGCAAATTCATTAAACTTGTGATGGCGAAAGGAAGTTGCGAAGCATGGTGGCTACATGCTTGCATAAATCAACCAATAAGAACGTTTTTCCTGGTGCTGAAGTTGTGTAACTAGAGGGAACTGTGGCACTTATAATCCAGCATTATATTTTCGTAAGAATGAGCCGACGAAGATTGTCGGAGGAATTGACACTCGTTCTGGTATTAGAGAGAAAGACTGGCGCAATACAGGCGCTTCTATGCAGTTTCTGGCATGACTGTGTACGTCTAGGTGATTTACCAAGGTTTCTAACCCACTATCCCTCGCGTAATATGTTGAGTCAAATAGCTGTTCACTAGAGGTCGACTTATGAAAGAAGGTAGAGGAGAGTTAAACTGATTTGTGTTACGATTAAGCCTACAAAGAGCTACATTAAATAGACATGGTACTGTGATGATACAATCCTATTATTTTGCTGTTTTGTTTCAGCCTTTATCAGGATCGATAAAAACAGAAAACGAAGATTTTTTTCTTTCCCTCTGGACAACAATGCAAGAAAAACTCAACTTTAGGTAATCTTTAAAATTCATTTTCGCAGTAATACTTGTGCACTATTTAAGTATCCAAGAGTGAATATTAAAGATAATAATAAAATCAAACACAATGTGAAAGTGAGTTAAAACTGAAAATACACATACACGTTAAAACATATTGATTTATTTGTTCCTAAAATATGTATGTAAAACACGTTATATGTTAATATTCTGCAGTTATCTGCGCACTTTGCGTAAACTCTGATTATATAATTTTGACCCAATTTATTACCTATCGTCAGACGTTAATATAAATGATAATATTACATTGGACGTAACGGAGAGGCCAATCAGGTGCTAAATGGAAACTGCTATGTGTATGGTGTATTTACATTCGTATATAAAACAGTTACCACAAATTTAATCATTATACATGTATTTATAATATAAGACTTTAAACACTCTACCATAGACTATATGCAGTAGTTTTATTTTAAAATTGCTCGTTAAAAAGTTTCATTTAAGTGCAATCAAGATGTTCACTGTTCAAGATTTTTCAGGTGACTTTTTCCTTTAATCTCATTTACAATTGGCCATTTCATAGTACTTGGGATACAAATCACTAATTGTCAAGATATTTAAAGCACCTTGTATTAAGTAGTATAGTTGTAAACCTGAGCACAAGGTCAAAGGTAAGAACAAACTTGAAACACTTTCATGTCGTTACAGTTAAATTTCGGACGTTTTGGTGGAGTGTGACAATGAAATTATTTACGATAACCTTATATCTAACTTTGATATCTGGTTAAATTAAATTTTTACCAAGGTGTCTTAGTTGCGAATCTGATTACATATAACCCATTAAATAGAAAAAATTTAGAAAATATGAACAAATTATATACCTATATACACATATATTGCTGCATTTACTTTCTCATTTTACTCCAAACGCTGACATCTTTGAGTATGCTATTTAACTATTAAATAGTTACTTAATGTAATGAAAAAAATTATACATGACCGAATAATTTTAGTAATATAATCTCGTTATTTAAATAATTGGTTGTTTCTCCCAATACCATATTCTCCAATATTTACTAACTATTTTTCTACCTTCAGTTACTAATTTATGTGCAGGATTTAAATGCAATATTGGTGAAGGAAAGTCTGAACGATATTCGTTGTCGAGGTCGTTGACACAGAGGCAATAATAATATGGATTTAAAAGCCTTTCTCTCCTCTTCAGCGTTAACTTAACCAATGTAATGTATAATGCTATTTGGCACTGATCGTAGGTGCGACAAAGTCAATTAAAAGTAATATTAAGATACAACTAAAAATACCTCACTTAGACCATAGTCATTTGAATACCATTAATAATGGATACACGTATCTTGGAACTGGATATTTTATGTCTTTGAATGTTTCATGCAATGGAGCTTAGTTATTTTATGTATGTGAGATTCAGTATCGGCGCTAGGTCTGGGTGCTGCAATACTGCAAGGCAATATATTTATAGTTGGTTGCATCGACTCGGCATGATTCGTCCTAGCCACCTAGTTGTCCAGTGGTCTGTTGTCAATCCTAGTGAAGTAGGATTTTCAATTATAAGTAAGGCAAAATTTATCATTAAACCGAAGGTTCAATGTAGTGGCCAATCAGATAATGTTGTTAACTGCAAACATTTTACAGCTAACCGTTTGGGATAATTAACTTCTCCGTAGAGGAGGGGTCAGAAATAAGGTCTGTAATCAGATTTGATGTGAACTGCCGAATATCCTAGAAACTCCGAAGCCAGTGAATTATGACAGAACATTTGGTTAAAGGCTAAGAAGAGGAATCCATAGAAAAAGAGGGCAATAATTGCATCTTCAGTATGTATATTTTGTGACAACTGCTTAGCGTGATAAAACATAACAGCGTTTGTTACGTAACTTGGTTATGTAGTTTTCACCATATCACGTTAATTTCAATTATATTTAATTTTTGTGAGGCGAAATAAATGGTTTTGCAGCTTGTCACAATAATATTTTGGGTAAAAAAATCAAGATTTACGTGCGCTGTTAGAGTTTTATGAGATAGCGACTGATAATGGCGTGACCGAAGTAATGAGTAGAGAGAGAGAGAGAGAGAGCTTTATCGAGGGAAAAAGTTGACCGTTTCCTTTAAGTTTCGCTGCAGTGTCTACGTGATCGATGTTCTTATCACGTTATTCGCATTTTCACATTTAACCGTACCAATGATAATTCTGGTACACCGATACTGATCGTTTGCTATTCATTTGTATTTATTTGAAAAATCCCAAGATATCTTCGTCCAATCTTATAAGGCGCAACATAGTATAGTGCTTTGCAGACTACCTTGACACTACAATTTTTCTGCGATTTTTCACTCTCACTTGTAATGTATAGTACTGGATATCATCACCATAAACACAGATGTAAAATTTAAGTAAAAAAAAAATAGGATATATGTGAATTCAGCTGGGACGCCATGCTTTCTTATTCACAAAGTGACTTCATTTACGTCAATATATATTATCAATAGTCTCCTTACAATTGAGCGTATACATGAACAGTATTCATTGGATCCGACTGTAGCAGATCGACGCTCAAGATTTAACAGTAAACAATCGACTCCGTCAGTGTCAGATGAATACCGTTGTGTTTGCTTGT